>JAODAL010004979.1:0-149240 GCA_025379985.1 Phyllomedusa bahiana
GGGGGGCCCCCCGGGGCGTCCAGGGACCGGATGCGCCCCGGGGCCCCCGGGAGCGACGGCACTGCCTCCGGAGCCCACCGCGGCTCGGGGGGGCCCACCGGGGGATTCCCCGGTCCCCCGGCGGCCCAGTCCGAGCCTGAATGCAGGTAGAAAACAGTAAAATACAGGTAGAGAGCAGTATATGTGGTACAGGTAAAGAACAGAACAATACATGTAGTACAGGTAGAGAGCAGTACAGTGCATATAGCACAAGTAAAGAACAGTACAGTACATATAGTAAAAAGAGAGCAGTGCAGTACATATAAAAACATGATGTACAGTTAGAGAACAGTACAATACATGTATGATAGGTACAGAGTAATACAGCACATGTAGACAGCAGCACACTAGTAGTACAAGCAGAGAGAAATACAATACATGTAGTACATGCAGAGAGTAGTACAGTACATGTAAGGCAGCGTGAAAACAGTAAAGTACATGTAGTACAGCAGGGCAGTACAGCTCATGGTGCACAGGAAGTGAGTACAGTGCAGGTAGCATAGGTAGAAATCAGTATAGTGCATGTAACACAGGTAGAGAGCAGTGCAGTACATGTAGTACAGGTATAGAACAATACAGTATATTTAGTACAGGTAAAGAGCAGTGCAGCGCATATAGTACAGGTAGAAAGCAGTACAGTCCTTGTAGTACACATAGGGAATAATACAGTGTATGTTGTTCAGGTATTAAGCAATACATAAATACAGAGTACATGAAGAACAGTGAAGGCATGTTCACACGGCTTATAATGGGCCGTATTTCGGTCCGTAATTACGTGCCGAAGTGCGCCAATTACGGGCCGAAAACGGCCCATTCATTACGGTAATTCACAGTTCTCATAGAGAACTATGGATTACGTCTCCCCTCCCCGCCCGGCGGATTCGCCAGGCGGGGAGATAATTGACATGTCACTTTCTAGCGGCGTATACGCGCCGCTAGCAGTGATAGTCTATGGGCCGGCGAAGTGCCGGCCCCCTGCTTACTCCCCCGCTCCCGCCCTGCCCCCGTCCACACGGCGTAATTGCGGGGCGTAATTACGCCCTGCAAATACACCGTGTGAACATAGCCTTAGAAAACAGTGAAGTACTTGTGGAACAGTTCCAGGGCCGCCATCAGAAATTTCAGGGCCCCATACAGCTAAAGCGCCTGGGCCCCCCTGTTAATCCCGCCCCCTGTCAACCCAATTGCCCCGCCCCCACCAACCACGTCCTACAATCCAACCCCAGAAACAAAAGAAGATGCAATTGCGCCGTTGTCTTTGGACTGAGTTCTTGCTGAATTTTCCAACATACAGTTTATCTATATTGTTTATACAAGGGCCAGCAAATTCCACGTCACCACGATATTCTGACCAAACCAGCACACCAAGACCAATATAACCAAACAAAATACCAATTAATACAATACCGCCACATATTACTATGTATGGTGACTAATACCACTATAATGTTACTGACTAAACCAGTATACTAAGGCCGATATTACCATTAACAACAACAATATACAAAGACAAAGTAATACCGCAACATCATCTCCACATATCTCCACTATAGAGATGCAGAATAATGCCACAATACTGTTACTGAATATAATCCAATACAATAACACCAATATTACCACCATACACTGACTATATAGGGGGACATGTATGAAAACTGTCTAGGTTTAAATCTCACTTTGTTGCCCAAATCAACCAATCAGAGCCCATAGCAACCAATCAGAGCCCATAGCAACCAATCAGCGTTCCCAGCGTTATTTTTTCAGAGCACTATAAAAAATGAAAGTGGAGCACTGATTGGTTGCTATGGGCAACAAAGAAGTCCTACATCTAGACAGTTTTCCTACATGTGGCCCATAGTGGCAGATATATGATTACAGTGCAGTTACATTTAGTAACTCACAGGTGACATCTGATAAAGTCGTTCACGTTCCCTTTTCTTCTCCATCCGGTCCCGGTCACCATGAGGACTTCTCCCTGCAGAATTCACAACACAAACACCTGAGACTCCTCACTTTATCATAATCCCATGGGTACCCACACCCTATGTACAAACTCCCCATCCATAGTGCCCCAAATAGTAATAATTACCCCTTTGGTTCACTGGTCGTTAATTTTATAGTGTCCCTCGTAGGTAGGTAGCCAGGTATTAGGCCCACCTGTTGGTAGAGAGAGAACTTGAGTGGGGCCCCACATGGAGGAAACTTGAGTGGGGCCCACTCAAGTTTCCCTACCTCCCCCTGCTGTGTGGGGCTCATTCAAGGGCCTCCTCTCCCTCAGCCGTGTGGGGCTCCACAGGGGCCACTCAAGGTCCTTGGGATTTGCTGGACCCCGCTCAAGGCCCCTGGGATTTGTGGGACCCCGCAAATCTTAGGGGCCTTGAGCAGGGTCCAGCAAATCCCTGGGGCCTTCAGTTTGGGCCCCACATCCCTGGGGCCTTCAGTGGGCCTCACAAATCCCAGGGACCTTGAGCGGGGGCCCCCCATCCATGGGGCCTTCAGCGGGGCCCCCACATCCCGGGGGCCTTCACGGGGGCCCCCACTTTCCCTGGGGCCTTCTTTTGGGGCCCCCCACATCCCGGGGGCCCCTTTCCCATGCTCCCTCAATTCCCGGGCCCCCTTCAGTGCGGGCCTTTCCCGGGGCCCCCCTTTCTTCCCGGCCCACAGGACTTTAAGGGCCCTCCCTTAAAAAGGGGGGCCCCGCTGCAATTTTGTTAAAAAAATTTATTGGTTTACATTACACAGTTTTGAGTTTCCTTATTTTCTGCATCAGCCCCTTGCGGGAAAAAGGGGAAAATAGTGATAACTGTCATCTAATTGAAAAAATTAAGAAAACCCTTTTTGTGAACTGTCACCCCATTTTTATAAATCTGTGATCCCTGTTTTCACTGTTATTCGGGTTTGCAAAGAAAATGAACTAAACCCTTTGAAAAAAAACACACATACCAATTTTTTTCTCCTCAGTTCAAAGTACACTTGCAAGTAAAAAGGGTTTCATGGGAAATTTTATAAACACATAAAAATTTAAAAACCCCCCAAAATGTGGGGAATCAAAAATGCTTTTTTTTTCTGAATAGATGAAAATATTTTGATTTTTTAAAACCCTAAAAGAGTACATAACCCCAAAAGAATGAGGATACGGTCACCTGTGGTTTCCATTTAAAACATTGATCTGTTTTAATTCATTGGGTTTAAATTTTGAAATTATGTTTTTAATTGCCAATTTTTTGATGCACTTGGTCACATTTTTAATGAGTTATCTTTTCTGATTGGTCAAAAATTTGTACCCCTAAAATTTTTTTGGGCTTATCGTGATTTTTAGAAGGGAAATCACCCATCACCTAACCATATAAAAAAAAGCTAGGGAGGATTAAAAAATTTTTTTCTTATCTGTTTTATCTAAAAATTTCGTGTACACTGTTTCTTTTTTTTTCGATCGGGAAAAAAAGGTTGACTTGATAGGCAAAAGCTGCCGCAACTTTTGGGGGCCGAGGATATCCACGCAAAGGAGGAGACGGGTCACGGGGCCCTAAAGGGAAATTGGAGGGGGAGAATTGGGACAGGGCACCGGGGTGGGTTTTTTCCCAAAGAAAATCCTTTTTTCCCCTTTTTCCGTGTTATCAAAAGCCCTTCACGTCTTGTAGAAAGTTTTTATCTCCTTTCTTCCCGTTTACGTTTTTTTTAAAAAGGATTTTTTATTTTTAAAAGAAATTTTTAAAAGAATCGGGTGGGGGATTTTGAGAGTAAATAAGTTAATAATTTTTAAGTTGATTTTGTCAATTTGTTTAAAAGAAAAACTGAATTTTTTGATTAGGTCGGGCTGTCGTTATCTTTGTGTATGTTTGTTTTTTGTTTTTTTTTTTTAAAAAGGTTTAATAGGCCCTCCCAACTTTGGTGAGAAATTTAATGTCATATTAAGTAAATTTTTTACAGATTTTTTTTGGTATTATAAGAAATAAGAATTTTTTAAGTTTTATTTAAATATTTTATTCCTGATTTATGAAAAATTACCTAAATTTTAAAGTAAAATGTTTTTCCTTTAAAGGCTTGCATAAAGTAAAGTTGCATAAAGAAAATCTTAAAGGTTGGGTTTGGGTTTTAACAATTAAAATAAATTTTGCCTCCCCAAAAAACCCCTGAAGGTTATAAAGTGTATAAAAAAGAAAAAAAAGTGTTTCCGCTGAAGAAAGGGGGGTGCTCAGAAGGAGAAAATAGATGGCCCGGGCCGGCCCTGATGAGGCCCATACTTTTCTCTAGTAAAAAAAGGGACTTCAAGGGTTTAAATTAGGGATGTGGTATCTTTTAAGAAAGTTTTGAAACCCAAAAAACCCCCAGAAGAAAACAAGTTTTTTATATACGGGATGAAAGTGTTTAAGAAGTTCCTGTAAAAGCAGATGCTAAGCTTATTGGTATAAAATACAAACAAAATATGGGAGGCATGGGGGAAAAGGTCTAAAATTTGGGAAGGGTTTATACAAAAATTTTTATGCGTAAAAATCCTCCCAATGGGGAAATGTTTTTAAAAAATGGTTAAAAATCAGTTTCCTAATTCAAAAGGAAAACCCAAACCCTTTTTCAAAAACCTGAAAGCTAGGGAAACACTAAAAAGGCCCAAAGGTTAATTAGCGTTTCAGATTGTGTGGATGATGATTATTTTTACATGTCTTTTGGCATAAATTTTTTCCCCAGTTTTACGGAAAAATTTCTGTACCATAGGACGGGAATGAAAATCGGAAAAGGCCCCCCAAAACATTTCTCAGTTAAAATTTATACACTCCAACATAGCCAGCAGTTTCCCAAAAACCGGGAACTACCCATTGCCGTATCACCCTTTAAACCTTTTAAACATATATTTTCCCCCATAAAGTCCCTGAAGAATTCATGTCATCCCCAAAGGGGGAGTGCACTTCTTTGAGGGGACAACAATTTTATTCCTTTTCCCTCAAACACACCCCACATTCCCAATTACCTATCCACCTGCATTGAAATACACATGTCCCTTTGCCCTCAAAAGGGGCCCGGGAAACAAAAAAAAAATTTTTAATTTTTTAAATTAAAACATGCCCTTCGGGTTTTTAAAAAAATTTAATTACACTTTTTTTTCAACCAACAGAGGAAAACCCGGGATAAACGGTCCAAAAAAAATCGACTAGGGGGACTAATCCTATTTCACGGGAATTGTTTTTTTATTATTTTTAATAATTTTTTGGGGATTTTTTTCTCCAGGAAAAAAAGGGGCAAATAATAACATTTTTTTTGTAGATACAAAAATTTTAAAAAATTTAAAAATTTTTCTTCATTAAACACTGACTTTTTCCAGCTACAAAAAGGCCCATATCACCAAAGGGAAGTGGAAAAAAGGAAAACCCCTTTTTTTTAAGTAACTTTCAGTCCCCTAAGCCGCTTAAAACAATACATTAAATTCAGTCATTAATTCAATAATTTCAGTAGATGCCCCACTGAGCAAAAGGGGGAAAAAATTGATTTTTTTAGGCAATCCAGCTTGGGTCATTTTTTTTTTGGCCCCTTTTGATGCCTTTCAAATATGGGCAAACACTTGAAAAATACGAGGCCCGGGGGCCCTGCGTATCGGGGTTTGGGTTAAATTTTTCAGCCAGAAAAGGGAAGAAGTTATAAACAAATCCTGAAGAAAGTTCAAAAATGCAAAAGTCATCCTTGAAAAATTTGGAAATATAAATTTTTACAGAAGGGGGCCCGATAGCAAACCCACCCCAAAAAATACACACGGCCTTTAAAAAACCAATTGCACACATACCCCAAAACCTGAATGACTGAGTACTCATGAAAGGCTGAATGAATAGCCTTACAATACACAAGCTCTGCTTAAATTTTTTGCAGACTAAAGGACCCAAAAAAAATTTTCCCGATACAAATTACAGAGATGTAAAGAAAAGGGTGACTTACATTGGGACACTGCCCTTTCACCCCCCGGGGCCCCCCCCAAAAATACCTAAAAACAACAATTGTTTGCGGGTTTCAATTTTTCCCTTCCCCTTTAATGAACAGGACTGAGATACTTCTGGAAAGGTAGGTTTTTCTGCATTTTTAGGTTTTTTATGCTGCACCCTTTTAGGACTTAACCCAAAATTTTGTGGCTGAACCCTTCACTTTCATTGACGAGACCAAAAAGGCCCCGTTGAAGGGAAATTCAAAAAAGCTCTTTCCCCTCAGCCTGGGCTCAGGCCTACTAATTTCACAAAGCCCTTCCACTTGTTTTTTTCCTTAAAACAAAGGAATGCACAAGCTTTCTAACTCAAAATCCCCAATAGATACCCAGCGCAGTGGTCATTTTGAAGCATTTATGAGAGAAAATGCATGAAGGGTTTAAAAGGGCCCAAAAGCGGGTGTGAATTTTTTTTTAAAAAACCTGCCGAGTTTTTGTCACTTTTTTAATGGGCTGGGTTTTCAATTTTGTGTATATTCCCATTTAATTGTCACAGGAAAAAATTCCTTGGGGGGAAAAACCCGTTCTCCTCCACCCCCATTTTACATCCAAAATCCACCACCTGCACAGGTGCTTTAAAAGTGAACCTTGTTATTTTGTTGCCCCCTGAGGTTCAGAGAGGGGGGGAAATGAAATCAGAGAAGGCCTTTTTGGGGAGGTTCGAAGGTTTGGGGGAACCATTTAAAACTGCCCTACCCCGATTTGAAGGGAAAAAAATTTAAAAATTTTAGGGAAAACCCCAAATTTGAATGGAAAAATTTAGGGATGCTCTCATTTTTCCCAATGGGGGCGTTACTTGAAGCATGGAGTTGGGTTCCCCGAAGGGGAAAGACTTCAAAATTTGCCCAAAATTTTTTTTGTAAAAGAATTTTTTTTTTGTTAAGGGAAAATTTTAGCACAAGCAAACAAAAAAGATTATTGGGGTATTTTGGGGGAAAACCATTTTGAAAGAAAAAATTGTTTTTAAAAGGGTTTTAAACAAATACTTCAAAAATTAGCAAGCCAAATGCCCCCTTTAAAAGCCTTGTATTAATTAAATGTCTGTTAAAAAACTGTGTCTTTTACTTGAAACTTTTTAAACCCTTTTTTATCCCAAAATTTTCTCTCCTTAGGAAAAAAGGGCCCCATGGGAAATTATGGGGGGAAAATTTAAGTGGTCTATTTGGGGAAAAAGAAGGGAAAAAACCCAAAACCCCAAAAATTTTCCCGACAAGCGGTAGCTAAGCCCACCCATTGTGGGGAAAACCCGCGAAGGAAATTTGGGCTCCACCAATGGGGGGCACAAAAGGGTTTTACGAAAAAAGCCCAAATGTCCCCCCGCCCGATGTACCCCTTTTCAGAGTGTGGTGGGGCAGTGAGAGCTTTAAACCTTTACACCTCCCCCTCAAACCCAAAGGGCCCCCTTTTCCCAAAATCCCCCCAGGGAGACAGTACCAAAGGTAGGAAGTTAATTTTTTTATGTCTTGGTTTGTGTTTAAATTTTATTCTGTGCTCCAGGTTCTTTAAATTTTCAGGGCTTACTTGCACTCCTGGTAAGTATTTTTTTCACCCTTTATGCTAAATTAATGAAACATATTAAAATTTTTTCATACCCCAAAAAATATTTAGCCAAATTTGCCCAAAAAGACTGTATGGGGGTCGCCCCGATGGGCTCACCTAATTTTATGGAACTAATTAAACCCCCCTCAGGGGGAGGGACTTAACGTTTACCCTTTTGAAAAATTTTGTTTGGGAAAAAAACCTAATCACTCACTCTCACCCCCGGAAAACTCAACATTCAGCATTAAAAATCCATCTGTGGTTTTTCAGCAACTCTAAGGACAATGGAGAGACTTAAAATCGCCAAGGGGGGAATGCAATCTGTTCCTAAATCTCCTTCTCACAAAGCAAAGAGAAATGTGTTTTATCCGTAAGTTCTTAAAGTTTTGGGTTTTTTTTCAGAAAAATGGGAAAGGTCCATGCCAAAGGCCCCCCCAAGTGGGGAAAGTCCTGATGACAAACCCCCCTTTAAAAATGTGGGGAAAACCGGAGGAAAAAGGACTTGGATCCATGCCTTGCACTGCACTCCCCTTTTGAAAAGGGCAAGGAACAGATGTTCCGGGTTTCCAAGCCCCAAAAGTGAAACCCAAAAATATCCCCGATTTCCCCACGTCCTTTTGGGCTCTGCCAAAAAACCCCCCACTAAGCCCAGCTTTTCTTTCGATTTAAAAAACCCCCCCATGCGAAAAAAAAGAAGAAATGTTTTCCTGCCCTTTAAAAAACTACAAATAGGGTTTGTTGTGCTCTTTTTGTACGTTTCCAAAGGGCTGTATTGGTCTGCTGAGCTGAAGATTATTTCAAGGGCGCCGACAGGTGTAGGTGAGAAAAACTACAAACCCCAAGGATTGAAAGTACCTTTATTAAAATTTTTTTTTATTTTCAAAAATAATTTGGGTTTCTAATAAAAAAACTAAAATGGTTTTTTTGAAACATAGATCCACACAAAAGCTTCAATTAAAAAAAAACTTTTTAGAGGAATAGAAAAATAATTAGTTAAAATGAAAACCAAAAAAAGGCTAAAGCTTTTCTTCAAGAAAAACTGAGATGACACTTTTTCCCCAAACCAAATTCCTTTCTACTTACATTTCCCTAAAAAATTTAAATTTTAAAGAAAAAACCCCAAGTTCTCATTTTACATTTTGGTCAGGGTTTTAAAACCCTTTTCAGAATTCCCAAAAGGCACACTACAAACCAGAGTTAGGGGACAATCCCCTAGATTTGGACACTTTAGAAATAGTTTTTTGGAAAAAAAAAAAAAAAAAACTTATCTTTTTACATTAAATGTTCTTCCCCCAGAGAATAAACTTTTTATTTTTTTTCAAAGTTCACTTTTAATTTTTGGGGGTGCCACATTTTTTTTTCAGGGCAATGGTTTTTTCCCTTTGGCAATTAGGTTTTCTTGCCAAGGGCAAGCAATAATAAGAAACGGGGTCCCACAAACCTTTTATCAAGTTTTAAACCAGGCCATTTCATTTCACTCTTTATTGGAATAAACAACATACCCTTGAATGAAGGGTCATTGACCCAAAATTAATGATGAGATTTTTTGATGCCAATTTAAATTTAAGGGGCCCCTTTCGATATTTAATAGGGTTTTTAAAATTTTCAAGGGGAAGCCTAATGGAGGCCCCGCAGGTAAAAGGGGTTTCCCAGCTCACCCCCAATTGATTCAGTGGCACAGAGGATGGGTTTGGGTTTCCCACATCTTCCCCACTTACATTTTTTTTCTTTAAAAGTCCCCGGGGGTCTTTTTATCAAATTTTATTGGGAAAAAAGGAAAAGTTTTTATGAGAAACCCCAAAAAGGTCCCCAATTTGGGCAAACTGGCATTCATTAAAGAAAAAATCCATACTGTTTCAGATTTAGCAAAAAAGAATACCCCTTTTAAATGAATTCAGGGGTACTAAAATTTTTAAAAAAATTTAAAAAGGGGTTTTAATTATCAAGAGGGAGGAAAGAATGGGTTTTTTTATAACTGTCATCTGAATTTATAATTAAGACAAACCCTTTTGGGGAACTGCCCGCCAATTTTTTTGAATCTGTAGAGCCTGTTTTCCTTTTTTCAGGTTTGCAAAGCAATGAATGAAAACCCTTTATAAAACACACATTAAACCAAATTTGTTCTTTCTCAGTTCAAAGTTTCACTTTTCACAAAAAAAAAGGTCATCGGGGCTTTTTACAACCCCCTACAAATTAAAACCCCTGTGGGATTCTAAAAGCTTTTTTTTTTCTGAATAATTAATATGTTAAATTTTTTAAAAAATTAAAATTTTCATAAAAACCCCCAAAAAAAGGGAGTTTCTTGGGGGCCCCCGGTGCTCCATTTTTACAACACTGATCTGTGTCTAACCCTCATTAGGGATTAATAATTTAAATTAAGTGTTTTTTGCCCAAAATTTTTGATGAATGGGCACTTTTTTCCCCAAAGAGTTTTTGTTCTGATTGGGCTTAAAAAGTACATCCTAAAGATTTTGGCTTATTGTTATTGTTTGAAGTGAAAAATCTCATCACCCCAACCATATAAAAAGAGTATGGAGGTTAAAAAATTGTTCTTATCTGATTTGATCTAAGAATCCAGTGTACACTGTTTCTTTATTTTCGATCGTGGAAGAAAGGTTGATCTTGATAGGCAAAAGCTGCCGCAACATACACTGACTATATAGGGGGACATGTATGAAAACTGTCTAGGTCTAAATCTCACTTTGTTGCCCATAGCAACCAATCAGAGCCCATATCAACCAATCAGAGCCCATAGCAACCAATCAGCGTTCCCAGCATTATTTTTTCAGAGCACTATAAAAAATGAAAGTGGAGCACTGATTGGTTGCTATGGGCAACAAAGAAAGTCCTACATCTAGACAGTTTTCCTACATGTGGCCCATAGTGGCAGATATAAGTGATTACAGTGCAGTTACATTTAGTAACTCACAGGTGACGTCTGATAAAGTCGTTCATGTTCCCTTTTCTTCTCCATCCGGTCCCGGACACCTTGAGGACTTCTCATTGCAGATTTCACAACACAAACACCTGAGACTCCTCACTTTATCATAATCCCATGGGTACCCACACCCTATGTACAAACTCCCCATCCATAGTGCCCCAAATAGTAATAATTACCCCTTTGGTTCACTGGTCGTTAATTTTATAGTGTCCCTCGTAGGTAGGTAGCCAGGTATTAGGCCCACCTGTTGGTAGAGAGAGAACTTGAGTGGGGCCCCACATGGAGGAAACTTGAGTGGGCCCCACTCAAGTTTCCCTACCTCCCCCTGCTGTGTGGGGCTCATTCAAGGGCCTCCTCTCCCTCAGCCGTGTGGGGCTCCACACCACTCAAGGTCCTTGGGATTTGCTGGACCCCGCTCAAGGCCCCTGGGATTTGTGGGACCCCGCAAATCTTAGGGGCCTTGAGCAGGGTCCAGCAAATCCCTGGGGCCTTCAGTTTGGGCCCCACATCCCTGGGGCCTTCAGTAGGGCCTCACAAATCCCAGGGACCTTGAGTGGGGGCCCCCCATCCATGGGGCCTTCAGCGGGGCCCCCACATCCCTGGGGCCTTCACTGGGGCCCCCACATGCCTGGGGCCTTCAGTGCGGCCCCCACATCCCTGGGGCCCTTCAGTGCGTCCCTCACATCCCTGGGGCCCTTCAGTGCGGCCCTCACATCCCTGGAGCCCTTCAGTGCGGCTCCACAGGACTTTGAAGTGGCCTGCCATAAAAACAGGGGCCCGCGCTGCAAGTTAAGTTAAACATAATAGGTTTACATTACACAGATTGAGTTTCCTTACTTCTGCATCAGCTCCTGCAGGAACTGAGCAGTCGGCCCCTCCTCCCCCCTCTGGCTGCCAGGAGATCAGTGAAGCTCTGCTCACAGGGCGGGACTCACTGATTACATTAGATGACGTCACTGGCAGCCAGAGGGAGGAGGAGGGGCCGACTGCTCAGTTCCTGCAGGAGCTGATGCAGAAGTAAGGAAACTCAATCTGTGTAATGTAAACCTATTGTGTTTAACTTAACTTGCAGCGTGGGCCCCCTCCCGACAGCAGATTGATTCACATGGTACAGAGAGCAGACCTACGGTCTAATCTCTGTACCATTACTGTGAAGCAAGGGGGCGGGGCCTGCCGGCGACGGCGGGCCCCTCCTTGCTTCACATTCTGGCCGGGCCCCATACGGCAGTAGGGGTTCTACCCCCCTAATGGCGGCCCTGAACAGTTCAGTACATGTACAACCGGTGAAGAACAGTACAGTACATATAGTACAGGTAGAGAGTAGTACAGTGCATGCAGTACTGGTAAAGAACAGTATAGTACATATATCATAAAGGTAGAGAGCAGAGAACAGTATAGTACATATATCATAAAGGTAGAGAACAGATCAGCACGTGTATTACAGGTAAAAAACAGTACAGTACATATAGTACAAGTAGAGAACAGTACAATACATATATTACAGGTAAAATGCAGTACAGTTCATGTAGCACATGTAAAGAGTAGTGCAGTGCATATAGTACAGGCACAGAGCAGTACAATGCATGTAGTATATGTAGGGAATAATATAGTGGAGGTATAAAGCAATACATGCAAAGTGCAAATAGTACAGCTAAAGAACAGTACAGTACATGTAGTACAAGTAAGGATTAATATACTGCAGGTATAAAGGAATACATACATACAGAGTACATGTAAAACAGAAAACAGTGCAATACATGTAGAAAAGTTAGGGGGCAGTAGAGTACATATAACAATGTACTGTCAACAGAAAGACACTACTATATAGCCAGTCAATGCACTTCAGTAATACAGCACCCAATGAAAGGATCTACTTGCCGTCAATGTGATGAGCTGATAAGCTGTTCACTGCTCACTGCATCCAATATTTGGCATAATATCAATAAATTTGCATACTGATAGATTAAGCATTCCAGGCGATCGCGTTGAATGTAGTTTTATTCTGTGGCAGCCCAGGAAAGATCATGTTAAATTAAAAATATTGTAACCTGGGACCTCTGTACCTGAGGTACCACTATATATGCAATTTGGATCTCTATTTTTAAACTATGAATTCACACTGTGATCATTCGTATTGTATAACCTCTGAGAGATTTAAGCACTTGAAAAATATGAACAATACATTTGCAGACCGAATTTGGCAGCATACTGCAGCACAGCAAGTTAACAAATCTATACCACACCCTGCAAACTTATTCCTTGATTGTGCCTAAAACAAACTTTGCCTCTAGTGAATTATGACTCTATTGATTTACATGAGAAGTAAGCACATGCTGCATTAATATTTGCTGTACAGTACAATAATTACATTTCTTCACAAAGTCGCTGCAAATATAATTCATCAAAGCAACATGCCAGCAATTATACAAGCGATCATTTGTCATGAACATTTTAATCAGCAGTCGAACCATGATTTCATTTTTAATAGTAATGAAGCAAAGTCACGGAAGAGGGAACAGTTTTCCTTACTCCAGATCTCATCTGGCTGTCATAAAGGTCTCGACTAAATTTCATGTTATCACATACCTATAACATGATTTAAAGTGTTTGTATGATGTTATTAAAAAAAGTTGTTTTTTAAAGAAAAATTTTCTTCTTGTCCATACACAATTTCGGGTACTAGAGATCAACCCCAATAAACCTGAATGGAGTGAAATGCAATACCAGGTACAACCCATGAACAAGGGTGGCACTGTTTCAGAATTTTTTTGGGGAATTTCATAAAACGTTCACTTGCAGTAGCACAAAAAGTACCACGAAATGTACTGTATTATGTGCATTTTGCAACTGTGTTAATCCTTTTTTACTGTTACTGTTCACAACAAGCTGCTTACAGTTTACCTCTACTAACAGTATCACAATATCTCCCTCAACTTTTTGTAAATATTGTATTCTAACTTTTCATGGGACAACACTGAAGATATAACAGTTTGTCAGTGTACAGCTTGTATGACAGTGTAAATTTGGTGATTCCTCAATAATAATAACTCAACACACAGTCATCAATGTCTAAACTGCTGGCAAAAAATGGAGTAGACCCCTAAGTAAAAAGGACAAATTGTGCCCAAAGTGTAAATATTTTGTGTGGCCACCATTATTTTCCAGCACGGCCTTAACATTCTTGGGCACAGAGTTCACTAGATCGTCACAGGTTTCAGCTACTGGAATTCTCTTCCACTAGTCAATGACAACATCACAGAGCTGGTGAATGTTAAAGACCTTGGGCCACATGTATGAACCTGTTTAGGTCTAAAACTCATTTTTTTTGCCCATAGATTACTATAGGCAAAAGAGTGAGTTTTAGACCTAAACAGTTTCATACATGTGGCCCCTTGTGCTCCTCCACCTTAGGTTTGAGGATGCCCCACAAGTGCTCAATTGGGTTTAGATCTGGAAACATTCTTGGGACAATCCAGCACTTTTACCCTCATTTTCTTTAGCAAGTCACGGGTCATCTTGGAGGCGTGTTTGAGGTCGTTATCATTTTGGAATACTGCCCTGCGGCCCAGCTTCCAAAGGGAGGGAATCATGCTCTGCTTCAGTATGTCACAGTCACAGAACTTGTTGGCATTCATGGTTCCCTCAATGAACTGTAGCACCACACAGTTGGCAGCAATCATACAGCCCCAAACCATGACACTCCCACCACCATGATTGACTGTAGGTAAGACACACTTGTCTTAGTACTCCTCACCTGGTTGTTGCCACATACGCTTGACACCATCTGAACCAAATAGGTTTATCTTGATTTCATCAGACCACAGGACATCATTGCAGTAATCCATGTACCTCATCTGCTTTTCTTCAGCAAACTGTTTGCAAGCTTTCTTGTGCATCTTCTTTAGAAAAGGCTTCCTTCTGGGACTACAGCCATGCAGATCAATTTTATGCAGTGTGCGGCATATGGTCTAAGCACTGACAGGCTGGACCTCCACCCCTTTAACCTCTGCAGCAATGCTGGCAGCACTCATAACTCTGTTTTGAAAAGACAATCTCTGGATATGACGCTGAGCACGTGCACTCAACTTCTTTTGTTTACCATCACGAGTCGTTTTCTTAGTGTTTCTTGTCTTGTTATACTTCCGTATGTTATTGACCACAATGCTGCAGCTCAGTTTCAGGGTGTTGGCAATCTTTGTATAGCCTAGGCCATCTTTATCTTGAGCAACAATTCTTTTTTTTAGATCCTCAGACAGTTCTTTGCTGTGAGGTGCCATATTAAACTTTCAGTGACCAGTATGATAGAGTGAAAGAGCGATAACACCAAATTTAACACAGCTGTTCTCCATTCACACCTGAAACCTTGTAACACTAATGAGTCACATGACACTGTGGAAAATGGCAAATCTAGCACAATTTGTCCATTTTTACTTAGGGTTGCGTATATTTTGTTGCCAGTGGTTTAGACATCCATGGCTGTGTGTTGAGTTATTTTGTGGGCACAACAAATTTACATGGTTATACAAGCTGTACAATGCCTACCTACATTGTATCAAAGTGTCATATCTTCAGTGTTGTCCAATGAAAAGATATAATAACTGTCCTGCCTGACATTGGGTGTGTTGAGATGATACTGCACACTCAGTCAGTGTATCCTGCCCAGTCCTGTTATTCGGATTATTTTCCAGCAATCATCTCGTTGCCTCTTGAACTGTACTACCCAGTGTGCATTAGCATTTCCAAATCAAAGTCATAGCTAAAGCGAAGGTCAACTTATTCTATGAAAGAGAACTCAAAGATATGTAAAAATTAGGATCTTTAGTGACCATCATTTTTTAATAGTAAAAAACATTTTTGGTCTGTTTTTGGTCAGCTTTACCTACCTTAATTGCCTCCTTTCTTTTAATCCTATTTTGTTTTGTACTATAATAATACCGAGAAATATATATAAAAAAATCTTCTTTATTTGACCAAAAAGCTCATCCATGTTCCCACTTCTCCTTTAACTTTCCTGTGTTTGTTAGACAATTAGCTGCAGCAGGAACCTCCTCCCTCTGCCAAGTCTTAGGTCTTTTTACTTTCCTGTGTTTATTAGACAATTAGTTGCAGCAGAAGCTCCACCCCTTCCCCCCCAGCAAAGTCTGCGTTCCCACTGCAAAGCCCAAATACTGGTATTTTGTCTTTTTTTGGCACATAGGGAGAAGGCTTTTGTCCGCTATTTGAAGATTCAAGCCGCTCCCTTTGCACCCACATGTTCATGTTCTGCACGAAAACCGGGCGGAAGTATGAAGATGTTCTAAGTTTTTTGTTACGCCGTCGGAGTTACGTCAGTGGAGTAAAAAACTGTCCGGTGGAAAATCTGTGCAGTGTGGACTGCTGCATGGATTTTCTATTTCAATCAATGTAAAAGGTTAACAGTCAGTTTACAGATGGTTTTAAAATCTGAAAATCATCTGTAAAACCAACTAAATATTTTATATTTTTGATCCTCTGTTAGGCGATTACTGTGGATCATTGTTAGAAAATAAAAGAAATAAGTATTAGAGATGCTGTGGTAGCACTTATGATAAAGTTACTATTCTTGTTCTGTTGTGGCGGCATTGTGGGATAACTAAAAGGAGTGTGACAGCGCGACAGCAAGCAGTTGCGTGTTTCTGCCACTGAGTGGAGCTATACAGAAGATCCACAAGCAACACGCCACCAAGGGTACCTGGCCTTAGTGGGATAAGAGCCATCCATTTATGCTGTCAGTCACAGTATGCGGTTGGCAGCCATCTATAGCCATTTCTGGGTTGGCTCTTATTGGGAGTAGGCAATGTGTTGGGTGGGTGTCTACTCCCCGTGTTCCAGAGCAGGTTTTTGGCATGGCCCTGGAGGCCTACAAAAGCCTGCTGCTTCAGGTAATCAGGGGGCGTGGCCTGCTACCTGCAGAGTGGAGCAGAGGAGCTGTCAAGAGGCTCTGGCCCCCAGAGGCTCGAGGAATCTGGAACCAGTGAAGGCTGGTGACATGATTGCTGTTGGTGCTGGATGGTAGATCCAGACCACAGGTTAGAGAGGCAATACAGTATATGTTTAGTTAGTGGCTGGTTATCCTGAGCCCAAATAAAACTGGTTGAGGCCAGTTAAACCAAGAGCCTGAAGTTGGAGTGCCTTATGTTGAAGTCAATTTGTGCCATTCCGCTTACCAAAGCGGCGATCCGCAGAGCTGAAAATCCCCTAAGACGGTCCAAGATGGCGGCCGGACGAGTGTGAATCTTACAATTGGTGGAGGATGCGGGCAAAGACTGGCACTAATTGACTGTGCACAAAGTGGTACAGAAAAAAATCCAGTTTGCATAGGACTGCTGGATGTTAGCTCTGTGTGAGTAAAAGCATTGTCTGAAGAGAGACACACCCGCAGCAGCCTTTGGTGTCTGAAGAGACTGCTGTCTAAAAAGGACTGTGTGGGTGGTACCTGAAATTGTTTTGTTTGGCCATGGAGGAACTCCTTGCCCAGCTGAGGCAATCTATAAAGGAGTCTGAGGAGCTGACTGCCACCATGAGAAAGGAAAATGAAAAGCTCGAAGTAAAGTTTAAGGCAGACCATGAGGGGTAAAAGCCATTATTAACCCTATTCCACAGTCTGAGCAAGGTGGACTCACCACAATACAAGCCTGGAAGTGCAGCGACAAAGCAGGAAAAGATGGCTGCCATGGATAACCAAGCAGAATGGTGCAACGGATGCCTACAGGTGGAAATGTGCTGGAGAGGCTGTCCAGTTGCCAAGAGGCCCTGGGTTCCAAGTCCCAGGAGAACAGAGTCGTCCAGAGGTGGGGATGTGGCTGTCGTCATGGGCAACCACGTTTATCAGCAGGAGCCTGCTACCACTGTCCAGCAGAGGGAGTCGTGTTGGAGGTGCCACAGAGCAGTGAGATGTGCTCCTGACTGCCCTCTCAGGAGGAAGAGGCCAGAGAGGTTGCAGGTGCAAGCCCTGGATTCCCTGGTGGGTGGAGTCCCACCACTGCTTGGCATGGACAGTCAGCCAGAGAAAACCGAAATATGTCAAGAACCCGGTAAGACTGTTCCTGTTGTATCTGACACCTGTGTGGGGACTGTCGGTTATATGCATAATTTATGTGAGGACTTGGCTGGGCTAAATGGAGGTCCAGACTTGCTGCCAAGTCAGAAGAGTCCAGAGAGCAGTTGCGGGACTGGGATAAGTGGACTTGCAGAGTCTGATGGACTCGGTTCCTTACATGCAATGGTTTCTATTGAAAATGCTAACAATGAAGGAAATGTATCTGAGACTGTAATCAATAGCTATGTCACACAGCCTGAGCAGGAGGCTGTTAGCTGTAGCACAAAGTTAGCCCCAGTTACTGCGGCCCTGTGTGAACAAGCAGCTAGAGGTGGTGCAGCTGCAGTAATGGCCAAGTGTGAAGTAGCTGCTAAAGCAGGAGCAGGGTGTAGCTCAGGAGTGGCCCTGTGTGAAGAAAATGCAATGTGTGAACAGGCTGCTGCAGCAGAGGGGATTAGCGCTGGTGTGCCCCTAGAGGTCATAGGGGAGAGCTGCCCAAGTAGCACAGGTGATGTGTGTCCTGTGAGGGATAGCCAGCAGTTATGTTCTGCTCTTGTTGGTCCCAGAGAGATGTTTGCCTGCTTTAATGGGAACTCTGCAAGTGTGTTGCTTGAAAGAGAAACGGCCTCCCATGAAGGTGATTGCTCTGGTGCTGTGTATGAGGGCTCTACTACCATGCATGAGGAGACTGAGTGTGAATGTGCTGGTTAGTTACCAAGGGGAAAAAACACTCTGTGAAGAGTCTCAGTTGCAGTGTGGGAGTGGATGCTGTAGTGTGTCAGCGCTACAGAGAACTGATGTTGATTGTTCAAATGGGAGTGATGAAAATACATTTGAAAAAAAAAAATGTGTGCCAAGGCAGGTTATGTGTGCGGCCCTGATCAGTGTATTACAGAGAAGTTTATCTGTGATGAAAATCCATGTTGTGACCCTGCAGGGATTGAAGAGAAAGATTTTGCTGATACCTGTAGTGCAGCTGAGGTAACTTGCTCTAATGGTTGCTGTACTTCCAGTAGCTTTAACTGCAGTGGTCAGAAAGACTGCAGTGACGGTAGTGAGGGAAAATGTGAGCCGCTATACCCAGAGGAGGGGGATGTAGGCTCAAGCGCTAGTGAGGGGCTGGTCAGTGTGTTTGACCCCTCAGATGGTAAGGAAATCCCCAGTAAGGAAACTGAGGTAAATAGCAAGGGTTTCCTATATGCAGAGGTTCTCAGCAGTGCCCAGGATATAACTAGCAGGGATACTGAGAGTTTTCCCCTAGCAATTGTTACAGGAGATGTGAAAGAAACATCTCCACACGTTGCTGCAGAGGATCCGCTGCTAGAAAGAGCCAATGAGAGGTGTGCACAGGGGAATGTGTCACCAGACATTTATGAAGGGGTCCGTGCAGTAAGGTCTGAACAGCAGTTTAGGAGAGGCGCTTTGTCTGCCCATTCTGAATGGGAAAGACCTGACATCAGTGATGAGGTTGGCAGTGGGAACCCTGCAATTACTAGCATGCTTGTTATGGGGGCTACAGTGAGTCCTAGTGCAGCAGAAGTTGTCACTGAGATAAATCAGGTGACAGCTAGTAGCCAAGAGATGAAGCTTCAGGGTCAGGAGATAATCAGTGAGGGCCAGATACTTTGGGATGAAGAGGGGTTGTGGTCTCATGGTTATCCTTCAGTCAAAAAGGTTGTAGGTTGGGGCTTAGGTGTGCCTCTAGGAGCAATGGTGGATAGTGACCCTGAGAGGGTTGATGTCATTACTGCCTCTGGTGAAGTTAGTGGGGTTGCTGGATCCAACCAAGGGTCTCCTGCTTATATGAGACCCAAAAGAGGGAAGAAACTGCCCAGTGGGCACAATACCAAGCTAGTCTATGTGTGGGAAAAGGCTACTAGGTCTGATAGCGCTGATAGTGAGGTTGTCAGGAATAGCCCTGTGAATGTCGGCATACGGGCTGAAGGTGGTGACATTGTTGCAGAGTGTGCATGTGTTACGCTACTGGTTGTAAGTGGCAATGACCTGTCAGTGGCTCAATGGGGGAGGAGTGCATGGTGTGAGCCCACAGCTGAGCTGTGCATGGAAAGTGTTGTCCCTGCCCCTGAGGATGTAGGGAAGATGTTGCCCCAAAGTAGGAGCTTTGACCCTGGAGGACGGTACAAGGTGACAAAGTCCTACGGCTTTTATCAGAGGGGAGGGATATGTGACAGAGCGACAGCAAGCAGTTGCGTGTTTCTGCCACTGAGTGGAGCTATACAGAAGATCCACAAGCAACACGCCACCAAGTGTACCTGGCCTTGGTGGGATAAGAGCCATCCATTTATGCTGTCAGTCACAGTATGCAGTTGGCAGCCGTCTATAGCCATTTCTGGGATGGCTCTTATTGGGAGTAGGCAATGTGTTGGGTGGGTGTCTACTCCCCATGTTCCAGAACAGGTTTTTGGCATGGCCCTGGAGGCCTACAAAAGCCTGCTGCTCCAGGTAATCAGGGGGCGTGGCCTGCTACCTGCAGAGTGGAGCAGCAGAGGAGCTGTCAAGAGGCTCTGGCCCCCAGAGGCTCGAGGAAGCTGGAACCAGTGGAGGCTGGGACATGATTGCTAGTGGTGCTGGATGGTAGATCCAGACCACAGGTTAGAGAGGCAATACAGTTTATGTTTAGTTAGTGGCTGGACGGCCAGGGTTTGTTTTGTACGTTTTCTGTGTACGGCTGTACGTTTATCCTGAGCCCAAATAAAACTGGTTGAGGCCAGTTAAACCAAGAGCCTGAAGTTGGAGTGCCTTATGTTGAAGTCAATATGTGCCATTCCGCTTACCAAAGCGGCGATCCGCAGAGCTGAAAACCTCCTAAGACTGTCCAAGATGGCGGCTGGACGAGTGTGCGTCTTACAGGAGTTACATGAGAAATTTATCCTAAACCTATCTGTTAGTTTTATTTATCTTGTATTTCAGAAGTCTGAAAGGCATTGACACATTATCAAAATTACAACCTTTCCAAGGTCTCAACCAAAGCTCTTGTAGATGAGGTGTCGGCTGTGAAAACAAAATACATTTGCTATACCCCATTTTATTACTTTTACTTATTTTTTAAAAAGTTTAGAAATTCATTTGGGGTGGATGTAAAATAAAAAGATATGGGGAGATCCACAATGTGAGTCTGTAATTTAGACAGATTCAATATCACAAATTGAAACTAGACCAAAATGTATGATAAAATTGTCACATCTTGCTAAACATGTTAGACACTTGGGAGGGGGCATGTATGAAAACTGTCTTGTTCTAAGACTTCCTTTGTTGCAACCAATCAGATCTCCTCTTTCATTTTTTCAGAGCATGGTTACGAGCAGCACTGCAGCCTGCATGTTGTGCCGCTGGCGCATTTGTGCTCCCTCTTCTGATACTTGGCTGGGGAGAAGTGGCATTGTAACCCACACGTCGGGCTGCGGGCGCACTCGCGCTCCAGCTCGGTTCTTACATCCCCGCGCTCCTGGTCCCCTGCACTCCTCCTTCTGGGTATTTTAATTTACTGAGCGCTGACTCAGTAAAATTTTAATGGCCAGCATGCTATTAATTGGCTAATTACTGGACGCTGACTCTATGTCCTCTGGCAACTTCCTGTGCTCCATTGCCCGATCTATTGTGCCCTGTGCCTTTGAGAAAGCGTTCCATAAGTGTTTCTGTCTTGCCGTGCATTTTGCCTCCATCCACTGACCACGCGTGTCTGCTGTCTCTGAATACGTGTTTTCTGGCTGATTCTGTAACACGCTGCACCCCGGCTGCCACCGCAACAATATCATGTCAGGGGTAGTGAGCTGGTAGTCTCCCGTCGCAGCAAGTCCAACCTGCCTTGCAGTGGGGTCTGGTGAAAACTGGGAGGCTGCTTAGATTCCGCTATCTGACTTGACTTATGCCACCACTTGCGGATCCACATCCCAGCCATCCGTTACAGTTAGATCTGGCCATGGATTCCGCCAGGCTGCCCCTGTCAGTTGTTTGGGATGTCACGGCGACCATCTCGCAAGACAGAGTCAACAGATTGACCAGCTCGGCTACCTGCTACTCCACCTTCATCACCACCTGTGGAAAGTTCAGCGCCTTTGGCTCGGTTGTGTCTCTTGGCCTCAAGCTACACCTCTCTTTGCGACCAAGATTTGACGGGAACCCTTCCTCACATTCCCATCTTTTGAGATCCACATCCTCAGACTTTTTCAGCCATTTTCTCTCAGAGTGGCAGTCGTATACAGACCCCCTGGCTCATCTCACCAGTTTCTGGATCACTTTGCTTCCTCACTTCTCTACTGAAATGCCCACTCTCATGGTGAATGATTTCAAAATCTCCATCGACAACCCTATACCCCCCTCTGCCTCTCAGTTTCTTTCACTAACATCTTTTATTGGCCTGTCTCAATATACAGATTCTTCTACCCACAAGGATGGGAACTCACTTGATCTGGTCTTTTGTTGTCTCTGCTCAATTTCTAACCTTACTAAGTCTCCTTATGCACTCTCTGTTCATAACCTTATCTCCTTTACTATCAATAATTCTCAACTTTCTCTGGACACACCTGACCATCAAACATTCAGAAATATCTGCTCCATTAATACTCAGATACTTATAGATAACATACAGTCCTCACTCTCCCCGTCCTCCTCCATCTCCGGTCCTGACCTAGCTGTCAAACAGTACAATGAAACTCTCTCAACTACCCTGGACATATTGGCACCACTCAAAGCCCGCACCACTAGCGTCAAATGGCGCCAGCCTTAGCACACACCTCAAACTTGCTTTCTGCAGAGATGTTCCAGGTGTGCTAAATGTCTGTGGAGAAAATCAAAGCTACAGGCGGACTTTCTCCACTACATGCTTGGGACTTACCACACTGCCCTTCACTGCGCCAAACAAGAATATTTTACCTCCCTCATCTCAACACTACACAGTAACCTGCTCTAGTGACCCTAGCCCTTCCCACCTTGTCCTGTCCATTTCTCCAGCTCTCCTCTTTCACCTAACTACAATCTTTAACCTTTCTATCTCCACTGGGATCTTTCAATCCTCCTTTAAACACGCTGCTATAACCCCTTTATTAAAAAGTCCACTCTGGACCTGTCCTGCACTGTTAATTACTGACCTCTAACATGCCCTTCATCTCTAAACTCTTGGAACGCTTGGTCTACTCTTTCTGAACCCACTATCTCTCTGCCAACTCTTCTCGATCCTCTGCAATCAGGTTTCCACACTTTACAATCCACAGAAACTGCTCTAGCTAAAGTTTCAAAAGATCTCCTGACATCTAAATCTCAGGGCAACTACTCATTGTTGCTTCTTCTGAATCCCTCTACCGCGTTTGACACTGTAGATCACCAACTTCACCTCAGTATGCTCAGCGTCACTGATCTCCAGGACAGTGCTCTCTCATGGTTATCATCCTACCTCTTTGACTGTTTCTTTAGCGTCTCATTTTCAGATTTTACCTCCTCTCCTCTTCCAGTTGGAGTTCCTCACTGATCGGTTCTAGGCACTCTCCTCTTTTCACTCTACACAGCCACAATCGGCAAATTTGACTTCTAGTACCATCTGTATGTTGATGATATTCAACTATACACTTCTTCCTGTAACATCACTTCTGCCCTGCTACAAAATACCAGTAACTGTCCGCTGTCTCTGACATCATGTCTTCTCTCTATCTCACCTCACTAAAACTGAACTTCTTGTTATCCAACCATCTACTAATCGACCCCACCCTGCTATTTCTCTCTCAGGGTGTGGTACTACCAGAACTCCAAGGCAGCCGGACCACTGTCTTGGGGTCATACTAGATTTTGCTGTCCTTTACTTCCTATATCCAATCCCTTGCCCGCTCCTGTCACCTGCACCTCAAGAACATCTCCAGAATCCGTCCTTTTCTTACTATGGAAACAACTCAGACTCTTATTGTTGCTCTTATTCTTTCTTGTCTTAACTACTGCAACTACTTGCTTATCGGTCTCCCTCTCTGCAAACTCTCCCCTCTCCAATCTGTTCTGAAGGCAGCAGCCAGGCTCATCTTTCTTTCCAGTCACTACACTGATGCCCACTACCATGTGTCAGTCATTGCACTGGTTGCCCATTCAGTACAGAATCAGCACAAACTCACCACTCTCACCCACAAAGCACCCCCTACATCTCCTTCCTAATCTCTGTCTACCACCCTGCCCGGTCTTTCCACTCTGCTGATGATCTTAGATTACACAGCTCAGCTATCCAAACCTCCCATTCCCGTCTCCAAGATTTTGCACCTGCTGCACCGGTTCTCTCGAATGGAATATGCTGCCCCATATGATCAGGCACACTTACAATCTTCATAGTTTTAAGTGCACCCTGAAAACTCATTTTCTTAGGCAGACCTACCAAGATCCCTAATTGTTAACCCCAAATTCTGTCACACACATTCATCATTTCCTGCACTTGGGAACTCACAGGCACTTATTTGTTTATAGATTTATGGTTTGGGTGGCAGGTTCATCCACTTTTTATGTAAACCACCCCTTATGTATGTAACATGGCAGGACCATTGTAAACCAACCACGGCTCATCCATACTCCCTATTAGATTGTAAGCTCTTGGGTCTGATTTGTTAATAGCTTTTTACTATGTAATGTTTGGTTTTGTCTGTACTTATACACTCTAAATTTCAAAGTGCTAATAAATATATTTTATTATTATTTATAATAAATTATAATATTTATATGTAGTATTATTATTATTATTACCATTATCATTATTATTATAATTATTAACCCTCAAGCCTGCAAGGGGTGTATCAGCCAGTGTACCATCCATTTGGAATTAATGGCGAACCAGTTCCCCACCAAGCAAAAGTGGCCTTTGTAGTCAGACTTCTGACTATACCCCTTTGGGATAAGGGGACCCAATGACTGCCAACATTCACGTCTTCCTGAAGTCATATCGCAGGGTGTTTGAGGAACCAGGACGTGCGTCTTCTGCTGCAGCTTTTCTGCTTCGCCTCTGTCAAGGTGACTCCACAGTTTTACAATATGCGGTACTATTGCGCACCCTTTCCTCAGCGTTGTCTTAGAACAATGAGGCCTTCATAGCCACATTCTGGCAGGATCTCGTGAGAAGGAATAAAGAAGAGCTGGCCGGTCGTGACCTCCCTTCTTCCTGGATGAGCTCAACTTCCTGGCCACCTGTATAGATATCAGGTTCGCTGAGAGACACCAGGAGCTCCATCAGCAACGTGAACTGGTCCGGCCACACTGTCTTCCCTGTCTTGCCCCGGTATTTCCCACCAATGGCTTCTTTGGAAGAACCTATACAAGTGAAAAGACCCCACCTGTCACAGCAAGAACAATCTTGTCGACGACAGCAGAATCTTTGCCTCTACTGAGATAGTCCTGAATATTTCCATATGGACTGTCCATTGTGTCTGGAAAACTCCCGCACCTATGCTACGTGGGAGAGGCATCCCAAGGTGTAAATACTACCGCTCCACGTCTGAACATGCCAGTCCAACTCTCCACCTCATCTGGTGTCAAGTTTCAAGCCTTCGCCTTAGTGGGTTCTGGATTTTCTGGGAATTTCATTGACACATCTCTGGTCTCCCGTATCGTCTCCCAAAGGTCCGGCTTCACAAAATTTTGGTCATCTCTTCCATTAATGGTATAGAATGAGTCCATTCAGTTCCGCACTGAACCTTTGAAACTCCAAGAAAGTCATGTTCTATGTGTTACCCCGTTCCTCCTCTGCAGTCTTTCTGGGAATTAATTGGCTACAGTGTGATGTTCCAGTGCTCAATTGGCAAACAGGCAAAGTCACACGTTGGGGACAAGACTGTCATTCCCACTTGTTGCGCCACATCTAGTGCATACCACTTTTCTACTGATGTCTTCCACTCCCCTGCCAGGGCTGCCTTCACCATGTCATGAATATGCAGGTGTCTTCTGTGAGAAACAGGCTGAAACCCTTTTGTCATATCGAGCCTATAATTGTCCTTTTGACCTCCTGCCTGGGACTACTCCTCCTTGGGGCAGGGTCTACCGTTTGTCCATGCCCAAGACACAGGCCATGGCAGCTTATATAAAAGAAAATCTTCAAAAAGGATTCATCTGCAAGTCCTCCTCTCCAGCCGATGCCGGGTTTCTTTGTGGAAAAAATAATGGTTCTCTCTGTCCCTGTTTAGACTCAATAAGATTACCGTTAACAACTAATATCTATTGTCACAGATATCCGAGTTTTTTGACCGTCTTTGTGAAGCCAGAGTCTTCACGAAACTTGACTTGTGGGGGGCCTACAACCTAATTCGAATTTGTGAAGGTGATTAATAGAAGACTGCCTTCAATACCCGAGACAGGCATTTTGAGTATCTGGTGATATTTTTTGACCTTTGCAATGCTCCAGCTGTCTTTCAAGAATTTGTTAATGAGAACTTAAGAAACCCCCTGTACTTGTTTGCTGTCATGTATCTGGACAATATCTTGATTTACTCACCTAGTCTTGAAGCTCATTGTGTCCACATGTGCCAGGTTCTAAGACGTCTACGAAGCAATCAACTCTATGCCAAGCTTGACAAATGCATCTTTAAACAGACCGGCCTACCCTTTCTTGGGTACATTGTCTCCAACAATAACTTCAGATGGACCCTGCCATGCTGTGTTTCATCCTGCAATGGCTATGACCGGTTGGTTTACGAGCCATTCAGTGCTTCCTGGGATTCAGCAACTATTACTGACAATTTATTCTGCACTGTCATTGTGCCTATTGTGGTGCTTACCAAGAAGAACGTAAATCTCAAGTCCTGGTCACCCGAGGTGGAAGCAGCATCCTCTCATTTGAAATCTGCCTTTTCCTCTGCACCTATCCTGTGGGAGCAGGTGCAGTCCTTACACAGAAAACCTTTAAAGGCAAAAAAAGGCATGAAATGCGGGTTTTTTTCTAAGACTTTCTTCCCTGCCGATAGAAATTACCCTATAAGGGATCAAGAACTGCTGGCCATTAAGTTGACTTTGGAAGAATGGAGCCATTTACTAGAGGGGGCTTGTCACCCGGTCACTGACTATAAAGACTTGTATCTTCAAACAGCACAGCACCAGAATCCCCGGCAGGGCAGGTGGTCCCTCTTCTTCTCTAGATTTGATGTCTTGATACACTTCAGACTAGCAGACAAGAATATCACAGTTCATACTCTCTCCCATGCCTCGATGTAGCTGGCCTAGACTCGGCACAGTATATTGTTTCTCATGAACGTCTGATTTTGGCTGCTCCCATTGATCTCCAATGTGTTCCCTCAGGGAAAACATTTGTACCTCCTGCCCTAGGAAAAATAATTTTGAAGTGGGGACATTTTTCTTTGCTGGCCGGGCATCCTGGAGTTCGAAAATCCTGCATGCTCATATCTCGCCATTACTGATGGCCTAATCTGGGTCATGATGTCAAAGACTTTGTTGTTTCTTGTGCTACATGTGCCCACAACAAGACTCTCCATCACAAACCTGCTGACCTTTTGCAGCACTTGCCCATTCCAGAGTGTCCTTGGACCCATATAACCATGGACTCACTTACCACCCTCCTCGAACAACACCATTGTCTGAGTGGTTATGGACCTGTTCTCGAAGATGTCCCACTTCGTGCCTCTGCCCGGTCTCCCCCTGGCTCCTCAGCTTGCTGACCACTTCTTCCAGCATATTTTCCACCTTTATGGCCTTCCTCAGCATATTAACCCGGACCAGAGGGTCCAATTCGTCTATGAATGCTGACGTGCACTCTGCTTCCATCTTTAGGTGAAATTAGACTTATCTTTGGCTTATCATCCCCAAACCAACTGCCAAGTATAAAGGGTGATCCAAGTTCTGGGAAACTACTTGCACCACTTTGTCTCTTCACGTGAAGATGACTGGTCCAACCTTCTAACCTAGGCGGAATTCTCTCATAACCATCTGGAGTCCAACTCGGCCTCATCCATCTATATTGTGTATGGTCAACACTCTCGTATCCTCCTCCCTCTAGCAGTCTCATCTGATGTTGCTGCTGTAGATGTTTTAATCCAAGGCTTCATAACAATTTGACAAGAGAGCAGACAAGCTTTACTCCAAGCATTCTCCCGCATGAAGTCTCAAGCAGACAAAAGAAGAAGACCTCCTCTCATCTTTGCTCCTGAGGAAAGGGTATGGTCATCCACTAGTTCCTTCAGTCTAAAAAGAGGGGGAGACCAAAAGAGTGGTACTTTTACGAGCAGCACCACATCCTGCACTTTGGGCCGCAGGCGCACTCGTGTCCCTTCTTCTGACACTCGTGTTCCGGCTCGATACTTACCTCCCCGCGTTCTTGTTCCCCTGTGCTCTTCTGCCTGCTGGAACACGTGTCCCCACTCACTAGGGTGCGCGGGCACTGACTCAGCAAAATTTAAAGGGCCAGCCAGTGGTAATTGGCTAATTGCCAGGCGCTGACCGCAATGGGTGCCGCCTGTGCGCCATCATACGCCAATTTGTTTCTAGGAATGTGGGAAAGGGGAATTTTTTGTACGGATCCTGTTCCCCTGATTGATCATATACAATATTGGGGAAGATACATCGACGATGTTCTATTCATTTGGCAAGGAACTATAGATGAACTTAGTTCCTTTATGAAAATGTTAAATACCAACTCATTGAACATCAAGCTTTCTTACAAATATGGGCGGCAGGATATTGATTTTTTGGATATCCATTTGCATGTTGACAATGAGGGTTATGTCGATTCAGATTTGTTTAGAAAACAAACATCTACAAATTCTCTCTTACATGCTCATTCTGCACATCCTAGGAGTCTGATTCGGAACATACCTGTTGGACAATTTTTAAGAATCCGTAGGATTTGCTCTACAGCCCAATTTTTTGAGAAAAGAGCGAGCGAACTTAATCAAAGATTTGAAGAAAGAGGATACCAGCGAAGAGATATACATCGAGCATACCATCGAGCAAAGTCATGTGACAGAAGAGATCTTTTTAAGAACCAGAGACTTGCGAAGGAAGATAATCAGGTAAGATTTATTACCACTTACAATCATGGATGGAAACATGTGAAGAATTCACTTAAAAAGTATTGGGACATCTTACGGAGTGATGAAACGCTACAGAAATATCTACCTGGGGAACCTGCTATTACATATAGGAGATCGACTAATCTAAAAGATATGCTGGTCCGCAGTTTTCACAGAGATAATCAGCCACAAATGGGCAATGCGAAAGGCCCTAAATGGGGTTGCAAACCATGTGGCAAATGTGTGGCTTGTTCTAACATAATAGCTATGGATATATTTTGGGATTCTACAAGAACAAAGGAGTTTAAGATCACTCATACTATCACTTGTCATACGATTGGTGTTGTCTATTTTGCCACTTGCCCATGTGAAATGATCTATGTAGGTCTCACCACAAGAGAATTTAAACGCAGAGTTCGTGAACATGTTCTGGGTATTGTGGCAGCACAAAATGAAGAGGATATCTCATGTTTGAAACCTATTCCAAAACATTTTAAATTGGTTCACAATTGTGATGCTACTCTCCTGAAAATATTGGGTATTGACCGAGTCCTAATTTCTCCACGGGGAGGTGATTGGAAGAAAATATTGGCCCAAAAAGAAGCAAGATGGATATATACTTTAAACACCATCTCACCTAATGGTTTGAATGACCAATTGAGTTTTGTTCCATTCCTTAATTGAATAATTAATCTTAATAGTGATATTATAGTTTGATTCTTCTTTTTTCTACACCTGACTGAGTCTATTGTTTTTAATTTGATTTTAAATTGTTTTTATTTTTCTTTTTTATTGTATGGTTGTGGTTCAGTCTCAGACGTAACCCTTTTTTTTTTTTTTTTTCCGGCATGGTATGCGACCGTGTAAGAAGTGGCCTACATAGGATTTTGTTATATCTTTTTTGATAATTACATTGTCTTTAGAAGTACCAGTACATATGTCTTATCACTTATATATATTTTTTGTATTATTCATTTATATATATTTTTTTCAGATCACAGACGCATTAGGATTGGGACGTCTTGGATATAGACTTTATATGAAGGATTTACGTATTTTGGATTTAGTGTCACATTTTTTTGTCATTATGGACTTTAATTTGGATTTTTATAAAAAAACGTAATAACCCCTTTTTTTTTTTTTTTTATCAAACACGGTTTATTTGTTTTTGCACATGGTTGGATTTATATTTTGTTTTTGTTTTTTGCACATTTATGGATAGTCACAATTGTCATAGTATTATCACACACATGTAGAACATACTAAAGTTCCTCTTTCTTGAATAAGATAGTATCGTTTTTTACACTTTGTGTACTTTTTCACATATATCCATTATTTTTTACATATGTATTTGCTCACATTTCAGCATCTTACATTCAACATTTATTCACGTTAAATTTAAATTTGTACTCACGGTATTCCACCGCACATTTTTTTATTATTTTTTTATTTTTTTATTTATTTTTATCTATCATTTCATTTCAAAAAAAAATTTTCATTCATATAATACCATTCTCATTCATTTTTTATTTATTCATTATATTTTTTTATTTTATTTTTTTATTTATTTATTTTTTATATTTATATATTTCATATTAACACTTAGGATTATATACATGGTTGTGTATTATTTTTTTATACATTAATGAGTTCATATATGAATTTGACATATTTATGTCTTTTATTATTGCATAGTGTATTGTGTTTCTTTGTCCGTTTTCACACTTGCACGCATCACTTGTCACGCTTATGTATTTTTGTGTACATGTGTATTTGTATGTCCATGTTATGTGTTTAGGCCCGCCGGCGGGTTAATATCAATCATAGGTTACCTTGTTATTATTCTCTAGTTCCGGTTATTCCGAAGTGAAACGCATATGCGTTCCACGGGGAATCATGTGATTTCACATGACGAATTTCCGGTTCCGGAGTTAGAGCGCGATATGCGTTCCATTTGATATCCAGGGTTACTTTATCCTACGTATTTCCGGTTCCGGTCTTACGGCGTCTGTGTGTGTATATATACATTTTTACGTACAGTATACATGTTTTGCTGTCAATTGTCAGTATTAACTTATATTATATTATATTATTTATGATCATTTGGGATAAGAACTTGTGTATATGTATGTGGCATATTATTGATTGTGGTAATATAGTCCAGCCCACTTCCGGTTTTATGCTATATATGGTTGGTTTGTCTGTTTCGGATCCATCCCCTTGAAAAAGCGTTCAGCGAAACGCGCGTCGGGGCGGCACGGAGATCCAGCTGCCACTATCCTCGGGCATTTCCATCATCTTATCGGGACCCCTCTTCTGTGGTATGGTATTGTTTGCATTTGGCCAGCTGGTTGTTTTTCACATTATATATATATTTTTTTTTTTTTCCTACGGAGATGGGGTTTTTCTCCTTACATGAATTTCATATATTTTTTTGGATGTGACCCTGGATCTCCGTGCCTATACATTTATTTATTTTTATCTGGGTGGGGGTACTGTTTTTTGTATGTTTTTTGTATGATTATCTTTATGATGTCATTTTGGCTGTTTTATCATTTTGTGATTATGTAATATTAATAAAGTTTTTTGACACATTTTACATGGGTTCCTTTTTTGGTTTTGGTTATGCTTGTGGCAACCCTGTTTGTTGCATAAATTTATCAGCATCTATATCCCGGATGCATTGATTATAGGTTAGTTAGTTCCTTCAGTCTAAAAAGAGGGGGAGACCAAAAGAGTGGTACTTTTACGAGCAGCACGACATCCTGCACTTTGGGCCGCAGGCGCACTCGTGTCCCTTCTTCTGACACTCGTGCTCCGGCTCGATACTTACCTCCCAGCGCTCTTGTTCCCCTGTGCTCTTCTGCCTGCTGGAACACGTGTCCCCACTCACTAGGGTGCGCGGGCACTGACTCAGCAAAATTTAAAGGGCCAGCCAGTGGTAATTGGCTAATTGCCAGGCGCTGACCCTTTATCTTCTAGCAACTTTCTGTGCTCCCTTGCCAGATCTATTGTGCCCAATGCCTTAGAGCAGGGGTCCCCAACCGCCAGGCCGCAGACCGGCACCGGGCCTTAGCATATCCCCTGCCGGTCCGCGGCCCCCGGGCTAACATGATGCTGGCCGCCCGGTGACTTTAGTCCGGGCGGTCGGCATCTTGTCTGCACGGCCGCTGTAATCCGGCCACGCAGACCTAGCAGCTGCACACATCGTGCGGCTGCATTACAGGGAAAGCAGAGACAGTTCATTACCACCCCTGCTTTCCCTATCGCTGTAGATGCGGCGCTCACTGAGCGCTGTATCTACAACGATGAGCAGCGCAGGGACTGTGATGCACAGTGACGTCACACCCCCCGCGCCGCTCAGCGCTGTTGGATGTCGGCTGCTGGGAGGAGGAGCTCGGCCGAGGATCCGGGAAAGGTGAGTGACTACTACTACTTTTTTTTTTTTTTTAATTGTCCTGGCTGCCTACTGGGGCAGCTATCTATCACTACTGGGGGCAGCTATCTATCACTACTGGGGGCAGCTATCACTACTGGGGGCAGCTATCTATCACTACTGGGGGCAGCTATCACTACTGGGGGCAGCTATCTATCACTACTGGGGGCAGCTATCACTACTGGGGGCAGCTATGTATCACTACTGGGGGCAGCTATGTATCACTACTGGGGCAGCTATGTATCACTACTGGGGGGCAGCTATGTATCACTACTGGGGGGCAGCTATGTATCACTACTGGGGGCAGCTATCACTACTGGGGGCAGCTATCACTACTGGGGGCAGCTATCTATCACTACTGGGGGCAGCTATGTATCACTACTGGGGGCAGCTATCACTACTGGGGGCAGCTATGTATCACTACTGGGGGCAGCTATCACTACTGGGGGCAGCTATCTATCACTACTGGGGGCAGCTATGTATCACTATCACTACTGGGGGCAGCTATCTATCACTACTGGGGGCAGCTATCACTACTGGGGGCAGCTATCTATCACTACTGGGGGCAGCTATGTATCACTATCACTACTGGGGGCAGCTATGTATCATTATCACTACAGGGGCAGCTATGTGTCATTATCACTACAGGGGCAGCTATGTATCACTATCACTACTGGGGGCAGCTATGTATCACTACAGGGGCAGCTATGTGTCATTATCACTACTGGGGGCAGCTATGTGTCACTATCACTACTGGGGGCAGCTATGTTTCATTATCACTACTGGGGCAGCTATGTTTCATTATCACTACAGGGGGCAGCTATGTTTCATTATCACTACAGGGGGCAGATTTGTATCACTATCACTACTGGGGGAAGCTATGTATCACTATCACTACGGGGGCAGCTATGTATCACTATCACTACTGGGGGCTATATTTATTTATTATTACAGGGGGCATATATCTCTATAATGACAGAGCTGATTACATATGTATATTATATACATGTATAATGCTGACACACAGAGCTGATCAATATTACTGCAGACTGATTATCAGCTCTGTGGGTCAGCATTATTAATATAATAGTGACCCACAGAGCTGACAATCAGTCTCCAGTTATAAAATACTGGTTACCCCATACGATATCCCTAAATGACACAGTATACACTTTATTGATTTTTTTTTTAGTGTGTGTGATTCTTAACATCCAACCCCCTCCATAATCCCACCCCTAATAACCACACCCCCAATAACCCCGTCCCCCACTGGGCCGTGGAAAAATTGTTGTGCATCAAACCGGTCCCTGGTAGAAAAAAGGTTGGGGACCGCTGCCTGAGAGAAAGCATGCCATAAATGTTTCTGTCCTGCCATGTATTTTTAGCCTTACCTCCATCCACTGACAACACTTGTCTGCTGCCTGCCCTGACCTTTCTGCCTGTCCCCGACTACGAGTTTGCCTCCCAATTCTGTACCATGTTGCATCCCGGTTGCCACCGCAAGCAAGTCGCATCAAGGGCAGTGACCTGGTAGTCACTCATCGCAGAAAGTTCAACCTGCCTTGCTCTGGTGAAAACTGGGATACTACTAAGACTCCGCTCCCTGACATGGCTTATACCACTTTTTGCGCTGGTCTAGAGGATCCAAATTCTAGCCATCTGTTACAAGCGCTATATGTAATGAAAGGGGTGCGCTTTGATTTTTTTTTACATCACCTCTTTGTTCACTATCCGTAACCAATGCCTTGAGGTGAAAAAAAATGCATTTAAATCTGGTGCATTTTAAAAACCCACTTAGTTATACCCATTTTTTTAAACACTTTTCAAAACTGTGAATGTCTAAAACACAATATGAATGTGGTTTATAGCCATTTACTTTACTTTTTTTGGCACCGATATGTGTAACCAATACATACACTCACCGGCCACTTTATTAGGTACACCATGCTAGTAACGGGTTGGACCCCCTTTTGCCTTCAGAACTGCCTCAATTCTTCGGGGAAATAGATTCAACAAGGTTGTTGAAACGATGCTCAATTGGTACCAAAGGGGGCCCAAAAGAGTGCCAAGAAAATTTTCCCCCCCAACACCATGACACCCCCACCCCCAGCCTAAACCCTTTTGATACAAGGCAGGATGATCCATGTTTCATGTTGTTGACGCCAAATTCTGACCCTACCATCCGAATGTCGCAGCAGAAATCGAGACTCATCAGACCAGGCAACGTTTTTTCCAATCTTCTACTGTCCAATTTAGATGAGCTTGGGCAAATTGACCCGCTGCAATCAGGTTTCCGCACCCTACACTCCACGGAAACTGCCTTAGTTAAAGTCTCAAATGACCTCCTAACAGCAAAATCTCAGGGTAACTACTCATTGTTGCTTCTCTTGGATCTCTGCAGCATTTGACACTGTGGACACCAACTTTCCTCAGCATGCTCAGCCCCTTGGCCTCCAGGACACCGCTCTCGCTTGGTTCCTCGTCCTTAACCTCTTGACCGCTCCCTTTAGTGTCTCGTTTTCTGGGTTCCCCCTCCTATCCTCTTCCTCTTGCTGTTGGGGTTCCTCCCGGGATCAGTTCTAGGTCCTCTCCTCTTTTCATTGTACACACACCCCATTGGAAAAAAAACCCTCAGTAGATTTGGCTTCCAGTACCATCTCTATGGGATGACACCCAACTATTTCACCTCCTCCCGTGACATCCTCAAACCTTGCTACAAAACACCAGTGACTGTCTGTCCGCTATCTCTGACATCCCTGTCCTCTCTCCATCTGAAACTAAACCTCACTAAGACTGAACTTTTGTCTTTCCGCCATCTACTAACCAACCCCCCCCCCCCCTGCTATTTCTGTTTCAGTCTGTGGTACCACCCTTTTCCCTAGGCAGCAGGGCCCCCTGTCTAGGGGTTTTTATTGGATTCTGATCTGACCTTTCCCCCATATATCCAATCCCTTGTCCGCTCCTGTCACCTGCACCTCAAGAATATCTCCCCAAAAACCTCCATTTCTCACTGTGGAAAGACTCAAACTCTCATTACTGCTTATTCTTTCTCGTCTTGACTACTGGCAAACTCCTTGCTTATCGGTTCTCCCTCTCTGCAAACTCTCCCCTCTCCATTTTGTCCAGAATGCAGCAGCCAGGCCCTTTTCTTTTCTCCAGCCCTATACTGATGGCCTCTACCCTGTGTCAGTCACTGCCTGGTTGCCCATCCCAGTACAGGATACAGTATAAACTCAGCACTCTCACCCATAAAGCTCTCCACAGCGCTGCTTCTCCTACATCTCCTCCCTAGTCTCTGTCTACCGCCCTAACCCGTGCTCTCCGCTCTGCTGATGATATCAGACTACATTCCTCAATCATCCGAACCTCCCATGCCCGCCTAACAAGATTTCACACGTGCGGCACCAAATTCTCTGGAATATGCTACGCGGGCGATCAGGCACATTCACAAACCCTCACAGTTTTAAGAGGGCCCTGAAAATACATCTTCTCGGTCTGGCCCCACCAAGATCCCTAACTGCTATCACACACAATCTGTCACTCCCTGCACTTGGGCACTCACAGGCACTTATCTGTATATAGATGTACAGTCTGGGTGGCAGGTTCATCCATTTTTCATGTAAACCACCCCCTATTTATGAAACATGGCTGGACCATTGTAAACTTGGCACTTCTTACCGTATGTTTCACTCATACACCCTAATAGATTGTAAGCTCTCACGAGCAGGGCCCTCACACCTTGTGTCTCATTTGAAGTACTTTTAATGTGTAATGACTGTATGTTTACCCTTGAATTTGTAAAGTGCTGAGGAATATGTTGGCGCTATAGAAATAAAGATTATTATTATTATTATTATTATTATTGGAGCCTCAGTTTCCTGTTCTTAGCTGAAAGGAGTGGCACCCGGTGTGGTCTTCTGCTGCTGTAGCCCATCTGCCTCAAAGTTCGCCGTACTGTGCGTTCAGAGATGCTCTTCTGCCTACCTTGGTTGTAACGGGTGGCTATTTGAGTCACTGTTGCCTTTCTATCAGCTCGAACCAGTCTGCCCATTCCCCTTTGACTCTGGCATCAACAAGGCATTTCCGCCCACAGGACTGCCCGCTCACTGGATGTTTTTTCTTTTTCGGACCATTCTCTGTAAACCCTAGAGATGGTTGTGCGTGAAAATCCCAGGAGATCAGCAGTTTCTGAAATACTCAGACCAGCCCTTCTGGCACCAACAACCATGCCACGTTCAAAAGGCACTCAAATCACCTTCTTCCCCATACTGATGCTCGGTTTGAACTGCAGGAGATTGTCTTGACCATGTCTACATGCCTAAATGCACTGAGTTGCCGCCATGTGATTGGCTGATTAGAAATTAAGTGTTAACGAGCAGTTGGACAGGTGTACCTAATAAAGTGGCCGGTGAGTGTATATTCGGATATGTGAGCAGGTTGCACTACTTTTTGGAATGTATTATTACTGGATTTTAATTATTTTCAAATAAAAGTCAAGTTTTACTTAGAATACAGTTGGGACTGAATGCTGAAACATATAGGGCGACATGTATGAACGGGGCTCTGCCAGATATCTGGCGTCTTTTCAGCCCGTTATCAGGTGCAGCCCCTACATTTTTAAATCTCCCACACGCCACTCCCCGGCACATGACATAGTGCCTGCGGGGGGGTGGGGCGCACTAGAACCATAGCGAAGCTATAGATTTATAGCTTCGCTCCAGCATTTCTAGGTGCATTACTGCTGGAACAGGTAGAGCATTTTCAAAGTGGATTACCAGAGCCAGAAATGTCACCCTAGCACTAGAATGCGCCTGATTTATGACCCGCTGTAGAGTGGGTTCATAATTGAGGCGCATTCTATGCCCTTATTATGCACATGAAATTTGGCATTAACACATAAAATTTCATGCATGTTGCCCATAATATTTTTCCACATGCAATGCTTCACTTATATTTTATGCTGACACCCATTTAAGTTTCTCACCTTCATTCAACTTACTTCTCTGGTTTCAAGTTGATTTAAGATTGACATGTAGTTTAGACAAAACATTTCCTGTAATGAGGATATTTTGATATACATTGCTTTGGTTCTAGGATCAATGTGCATAAAAGACAAATGGACATAGTCACCACAGTTCTCCAGTTAAATAACATATTGATTAGTTGCTCTTCCTGAATTCTAGAATCTGCTGACCCTTAAACACAAGCAGGATACCTGAAAGAAATTACCTTGTTTATTACATCTCATGGAACAATATCAATTAACCTCAGGATATAGAAAATAGATGTAGTCTGCAACTCTACTAGAGTGCAAAGAATTGTCTATTCAACTGTCTCACACTGGTACAAAATATTAGACATGGTCCTATTAAGCTTTTGTATATGTTCCTGCTGTGCATCCCCTTATCTAGAAGCATTTTAAACAGGTTTCAATGGTGTAATAATTTATTTGTGGTCTTTGTATAACATAATGCAATACATTTACTAGCATGCATCATCTGCTGCCTATTTTATTACATTTCATTAGATTAATCTCTAATCAGAGAACTGCATCAGCAGTGTCATTTTTTGCAAATATGAAAGTACCAAAGATTATTTTACACAAATAACTTACTGTAGCGAGATCTTATCTCAGAAGTCACTGAAAAGCATTAAAAAGTTGAGATGATGTTCTGTGATACAGGTTTAATAATATAAGGGGCCGTTTACACGGCAGTGGACAAATACCGGCCGGTACTGGTCCGGTTTTGCGGCCGTCCCCACGGCCGCGGAGGGGAAGGCTTTTCTCCGCGATGAGCAGAGAACAGACCTCCCCCCTCCCATTGAGATGCACATGTTCCGTCCGGAAACCGGATGGAAGATTGTGCATGTTCAATGTTTTGTCGCCGGTCCGCCGGCGACAAAACCGCTGGCCGGAAAACCCGTGCAGTGGGGACATGCCCTTATATGAAGCTAAGCTGCGTTACATCTGTACATGCTACAACGAATATTCATATCTGACATACAAATATTATAAAGTGTCACTAACAAAATCTCTGGGGTCCAATATAAACCATGGCACCCCGCAGCAAGTTGTAATAAATAAAATGCAGGTACACTTTACTATACCTTTATGATCTCTGGTACTGATGGTATACTATATGAATTGTAATGTATCTGTACTTTATTACACTGTATATCACTGGTGATGGTATACATATAAATTTGTAATGTATCTGTACTTTATTATACCTGTATGATCACTGGTACTGATGGTATACTATATGAATTGTAATGTATCTGTACTTTATTATACCTGTATCATCACTGGTACTGATGGTATACTATATGAATTGTAATGTATTTGTACTTTATTATACCTGTATACAGGGCCGTTCCTAGGCTCAATTTCACTCAGGGCGAGGTGAAGAAAATTCGCCCGCCCCCTCCCCCTCTATAACATATGGCGACACAGTGCATCACCATAAACCAAAGCCAAAATATACAAAAAGCTTTACCACAATCTGCTACGTATAAAACTACTAAATAATAGTCCTACAGTTACCAAATAACACTGCTACACCAACCAGAATCCCAAAACCACTAAGACCACATATCACCAACACATAGTGACCAAATAATACCACCACACCATGACCACATATCACCAGCACATAGTGACTAAATAATACAAACTGATGACTAACTAATACAAACTGACCATTACTGAGTATAAACCATTATACTACAACTAATATTACCACCATACAGTGACCATACAATGATGGATACCAGTGTACACAGGCTTTGCAGGCATATAAATAATTACAGTAAAGTCATATCTAGTGACTCACAGAAGACGTCTCTGAAGAGTTGTTCTCTTTCTCTTCTTCTTTCCATCTGTCCCAGACGCCATGACGACTACTTCCGACTCTTCACTGTAAAATTTACAAATCAAACATCTTAAGACTCCTCAATTTATCAGCACTTCTCTACCAATTCCTATACAAACTCCCCATCTATAGCACCTCATATGGTAGCCATGTAATATGCCCCGTGTAGCCACGTAGTAGCCCCTGTAGCCAGTTGATGCCCCCCTGTAGCCAGTTGATGCCCCCTGTAGCCAGTGAGGCCCCTTGTAGCCGGTTATGCCCCCTGTAGCCAGTAGATGTCCCTGTAGCCAGTGATGACCCCTTGTAGCCAGTGATGCCCCCTTGTAGCCAGTGATGCCCCCCTGTAGCCAGTGATGCCCCCTTGTAGCCAGTGATGCCCCCCTTGTAGCCAGTAGATGCCCCGTAGCCAGTGATGCTCCCCTTGTAGCCAGTAGATGCCCCCTGTAGCTAGTAGATGCCTCCCTGTTGCCAGTGATGCCCCCAGTAGATTCCCCCTGTAGCCAGCAGATGCCCCCCTGTAGCCAGTGATGCCCTGCTGTAGCCAGTGATGCCCCCTGTAGCCAGTAGATGCCCCCTGTAGCCAGTGATGCCCCCCTGTAGCCAGTAGATGCCCCCTGTAGCCAGTGATGCCCCCCTGTAGCCAGTAGATGTCCCCTGTAGCCAGTGATGCCCCCTGTAGCCAGTGATGCCCCCTTTAGCCAGTGATGCCCCCTGTAGCCAGTGATGCCCCTCTTTAGCCAGTGATGCCCCCTGTAGCCAGTGATGCCCCCTTTAGCCAATGATTGCCCCACTCTTAATAGCCAGTGATGCCCCCTTTGTAGCCAGTGATACCCCCATTGTAGCCAGTAGATGTTCACCCTGTAGCCAGTGATGCCCCCCTGTAGCCAGTAGATGCCCCCCTGTAGCCAGTAGATATCCACCCTTAGCCATGATTACCCCCATTGTAGCCAGTTAGATGTCCACCGTGCCAGGTGATGACCCCCTGTAAGCCAGTAGATGCCCCCCTGTAGCCATTGATGCCTTTGTAGCCAGTGATGCCCTCCTTGTAGCCAGTGATGCCCCCTGTAGCCAGTGATGCCCCCCTTGTAGCCAGTGATGCCCCCTGTAGACAGTGATGCCCCCCTGTAGCCAGTAGTTGCCCCCCTGTAGCCAGTGATGCCCCCCTTGTAGCCAGTAGTTGCCCCCCTGTAGCCAGTAGTTGCCCCCTTGTAGCCAGTGATGCCCCCCTTGTAACCAGTGATGCCCCTGTAGCCAGTGATGCCCCTCTTGTAGCCAGTGATGCCCCCCCCTGTAAGTAATTATAAAATAACAAAAAATTACTTACCAGACCTCGGTCCGCGCGTCCAGTTCCAGGAGCTGCTGAGCGGTGCAAGCAGCGTGACGTCATCACACTGCTTACACTGCACGCAGCTCCCAGGGATCTCCTGCTCTGCCGCCGAGGGGCGCGGTGAAAGCCGTGTGCCCCCTGCGACGCTGATACAGGGGAGGAGTCAGGACGGGAACGATCTGTCCCGCCTCCTCCCCTGTACTGGCAGCTGCTGGCTCTGCGCATAAAAGCCGCGCAGAGTCAGGGGCGCTCCTCCGGGCGGGCAGGGTGGGCGGCCGCGGAGCCCCCCTCAGGTGAGCGGAGCCTCTGCGCCCCGGGCGGTCGCCCGCCCGGCCCGCCTCTAGGAACGGCCCTGCCCGCCCCTAGGAACGGCCCTGCCTGTATAATCCCTGGTACTGATGGTATACTACATGAATTGTAGAGTTTTTTTATAGTAACTGTATGATCACTGGTACTGATAATTTTTTATGTATCTGCACCTTATTATATATGTATGATCACTGGTATTAATGGTATACTATATAGATTGTAATGTGCTTTATTGTACCTGTATGATCACTGGTACTGATGGTATACTCTGAAGTCTAATGTATTTTATTATATCTGTATGATCACTGGTACTGATGGTTTACTGCATACATTGTTATGTATCTGCACTTTAGTATATCTGTATGATGACTGGTATTGATGGTATATTATATGAAATCTGTATTTTATTATACCTGTATAATCACTGGTATTGATGGTGTACTATAGCATCATATCTAGAGATGAGTGCTGCCAGCATTGCTGCAGAGGTTAAAGGGGTGGGAGGTCAATCTTTCAGTGCTCAGCCCATACGCCGCATGCTGCTTCAGCTTGGTCTGCATGGCTGTCGTCCAAGAAAGAAGCCTCTTCTAAAGTTGATTCACAAGAACAGGCTCGGACTGGGACGCCGGGGGATCGGTGAATCCAGCGGTGGGCCCCGAGCTGCTGGGGGCCCCGGAGGCACTAGGCCTTAAGCCTGCCAGGCGCCGGCCCCTACTAGTAATGTAGGCGCACGGTGATGTCACATGGGGGGGGCCCTGACTACCTAAAGAGGGGCCCTGACTACCTAATGGGGGGCCCTGGCTACCTAAGGGGGCCCTGACTACCTAATGGGGCCCTGGCTACCTAATTGGAGGCCCTGACTACCTAATGGGGCCCTGGCAAACTAAAGGGGGGCCCTGACTACCAAAGGGGGGTCCAGACTACCAAAGGGGGGGCACTGACAACCAAAGGGGGCCCTGACAACCTGCACACTAGCTAAAGGAGACCCCCTAACTGCCTGTATACTACCTAAAGTAGGCCTTAACTGCCTGTATACTACCTAAAGGAAGCCTTAACTGCCTGTATACTACCTAAAGGAGGCCCTAACTGCCTGTATACTACTTCAAGGGAAGCCCTAACTGCCTGTATACTACCTAAAGGGGGTCCCTAACTGCTTGCAGCCTATATAAAGGGGACCCTAACTACCTACAGCTTACCTAACTGGGGGAAACCACCTACCTACAGCCTAACTAACTGGGACTCACCAACACCTACCTACAGCCTACCTAACTGGGGTCCACCAACCTAACTGTAGCCTATCTACTTTCCTAATTGGGGCCTGCTTACCTACCTGGGGGCTACTTACCTACTTACCCGTGGCTAGGTACCCACCAACCTACTTGGGGCTGGCCTACCAACTTATCCAGCGGGGGTCTACCTACCTAAATAGGGCCTATCTAGTTACCTGGGGCCTTTCCCATTTGCCTACGTACCTGGTAATATAATTGAGAGGGAAGCAGCCCATAGTTGTAGCATTATCTCCAGGGGGTTAGTCCTCTCCCCACCCTCCAACCCCTTAGGATACTAGGCCTCTAAGTTATGGCTTGTACCTGTTCTTCCACCCCTGTTCTTTCACCTTTCATGTCCAGTGCCATTCCAGCAAACATATCTATCTATCTATCTATCTATCTATCTATCTATCTATCTATCTATCTATCTATCTATCTATCTATCTATCTATCTATCTATCTATCTATCTATCTATCTATCTCACCATATCCAGTCCTGTGTCGATTGCTAGCCAAAAATACTGTCACAATGTGGTTGAATGACCATATGACATGCTAAGACATTTTTATGTGTGAGCTAATGATTTGACACCTAACTGTACTGTAGAGGACACTGTGGCCCGCACTCACCAGCCAGGACTGTGTCTTCCTGCTGTGCCGTCACTCCTGTAACTTTCAGTCTTGCAGAACCCTTTGCTCTTCCTGACGGTTCATCCCCTACCCTGACTCATTACCTTAATACTGTTACGTGGATGTATGTAACATCAATGCAGCAGCATAAACATAGAGCAGTGGGGACCACCGCATTGGCCCTGGAGATGCGCTGGGTTTGACAAGTGAGTAATGATTGTTTTGTTATTTTACATTTCCTGCAAGTGCTTCCATTTATAATAATCTGGACAACCCCTTAAATCAATAGTTCTGAAATTTTCTAATCTTCTTGGTATTTCAATTATTCACTGTTTTAAGGTATACAACTATAAATTTCAAGGTTGCCAGTATTTAATTTATGCTAATCTTTTCTCTTAAAGAGTATCAGTCTTGATTTTGTGCCTTTGGTCCAAACATAAATACTGTAGAGAATAAGAATAATTGTATTAATTGAAGATTATTTTTCAAAGTATTTATTACTGGGTTTTCCAATTTGTCAAAGAAACAACACATAATAACAGGAAATACAACATTAAATAGAAACAGTTCGGGCCGCGGATGACAAGAAAGCCATGAGCACAAGGCAGAACAAGACCATAAGCAGTCTTGCTACAGAATTAGGGCATGTCCCCACGGCACGGGTTTTCGGCCAGTTTTTCAGCCGGTTTGCGGTTTTTCAGCCCGCCTGAAAAACCTGCTGAAAATTAGCACAATTGTGCTCTATGGAAAACCCGTGCAGCAGTCCTCACTGCACGGGTTTTCCGTCGGGCGGTTTTTCCGTCGGGCGGTTTTTCCGCCTGCAAAACATTGAGCAAGCACATTCTTCCGTTCTTCCGTGGGGACGGCCGCGAAACAGGACAAATACCGGCCGGCAAACCGGCCGGTATTTGCCCTGTGCAGTGGGAACGTGCCCTTACATGCTGTACAGCAGTGATTTTCAACCTTTTTTGAGCCGCGGCACACTTTTTACACTTAAAAAATCCCGGGGCACACCACCAACCAAAATGGCACAAAATGACACTAAAACAGTACATATTATACATATAGTTAATAATATCGATTCTAGCCAGAGATGCCCACCCCTGTAGCCAATGTGCCTCCATTGTAGCCAGTGATGCCCCCCCTGTAGCCAGTGATCCCCCCCTTGCAGCCAGTGATGCCCCCTTGTAGCCAGTGATGCCCCCCTTGTAGCCAGTGTGCCCCACTTGTAGCCAGTGATGCCCCCATTGTAGCCAGTGATGCCCCCATTGTAGCCAGTGTGCCCCCCCTTGTAGCCAGTGTGCCCCCTTGTAGCCAGTGTGCCCTCATTGTAGCCAGTGTGCCCCCTTGTAGCCAATGTGCCCCCCTTGTAACCAGTGTGCCCCCCTTGTAGCCAGGATGCCCCTTTGTAGCCAGTGTGTCCCCATTGTAGCCAGTGTGCCCCCCTTGTAGCCAGGATGCCCCTCTTGTAGCCAGTGTGCCCCCCTTGTAGCCAGGACGCCCCTCTTGTAGCCAGTGTGCCCCCCTTGTAGCCAGTGTGCCCCTCTTGTAGCCAGGATGCCCCCATTGTAGCCAGTGTGCCCCTCTTGTAGCCAGTGATGCCCCCTGTAAGTAATTATTAAATAACAAAAGATTACTCACCTGGGTCCGCGCGTCCCGGTCCGGAGCTGCTCAGCAGTGGGAGCTGCAGAGCGGTGTAAGCAGCGTGACGTCATCACGCTGCTTACGCTGCACGTAGCTCCCAGGGGTCTCATCGTCGGCAGAGCTGACAGCCGAGGAGACCCAGTGTCACAGGGGGCGTGGTGAGAGCTGTGCGCCCCCTGTGACGCTGATACAGGGGAGGAATCAGGACAGGAACGATCCGTCCAGCCTCCTGCCTGCAGCTGCTGGCTCTGCGCGGCTGTTATAAAACAGTCGCGCAGAGTCAGGGGCGCTCCTCCGGGTGGGCAGGGCGGCCGCGGCGCCCCCCGCGGGTGAGCGGAGCCTCGGCGCCCCGGGCGACCACACGCCCTGCCCGCCCCTAGGAACGGCCCTGAACAAAACACAGGGCGCACCATAGTTTGGGGAACTTTCCCCGCGGCACACCCGCGGCACACTGGTTGAAAATCACTGCTGTACAGGATTCATAGGAAAAAGGAAGGTTATTTGTACAGAGCACGGATTACTATGACCCAGTGTGTCCAAGTATGAAGATTATTTTACAACGACACCTCAAAGGGGTTTTCCAGAGGTACAAAACATGACCATTGCCTATATAATACAAAGGTATAGGGTCAAATGTATGAAACCCGTCTAGCAGTAAGACTGTCCATGTTGCCCATAGCAACCAATCAGAGCACACTGCAACCAATCAGAGCTTATAGTAACCAATCAGTGCTCATGGCAACCAATCACAGCTCAGCTTTCATTACATACAGTGCTCTGGAAAAATAAAAGCTGCGCTCTGGTTGCTATGGGCAACAAACACAGTCTTACTGCTAGACGGTTTTCATACCTAAGATCCATAGCTCTTGTAATTACCTTTGATTAGCAAATCATTCCTGACTGTTTGAATGAAGCAGTAGTCACATGGTCCTATTAACTGTTTTTCAGAAGGCTCAAAAAGCTGCCGCCTCCTCTGATATGTGTTGGAGCAACACTGGTCTCATCAACTTCCTCCAGCTCTGCTTCTCGCGCTTTCACCCAGCTCATTTTACCCACATGACAACTGATGTGTATAATAACACTGGTGGATTTAAAGGGAACGTGTCAGCAGAAAATGACCTATCGTTTAATGCATTTATTTAGGTTAACTACATTTTTTTTAAGAATTTCTGGTCAGATTTTTTTTTTTAATTTTCATATCACTATCATTTAAAAAAAAAAATCCTGAAATCCTGTTGTTTTCACTCTGGCCACTAGACCTAATAAGTCTGACATGTCCTGTTCTGTAGCGAAAGCTTTTCAGCAGTCTCCTCATTATCAGCACAGGCAGGGTTACACTGAAAGGCGACCGAAATGTGTACAGATAACAAAGGTTGCAAAGGTCACAATAGGAGGTATCACAGCTCTCCCTCTCCCCTTGTTACTGCGCACCCGTGTTCGTCCCTCTGGATCCCTAACAGGAACGGATAGCGCCGCTGGAACGTCCGTGGGCGCACTCATGGCTCCTACTCACCTGACCGCGCTCCTGTTCCGTCTGCTCCCCCTGACGGCCGCGGTGTGCATGTGCGCTCCTTAGGGCGCGCATTCATGTAGATTTAAAGGGCCAGTGCGCCGGTGATTGGATAATCGCCGAACGCTGACCCTATATATTGGGCGCCGCCCTGTCGCTCCTCGCTGGATCTTTGTTGCCTCCGTGCCCGAGAGAAAGCGTTATCATTGTTCTTATCTCTGCCGTGTTCCTGACCCTTGCCTCCGTTTCTCGACTCTGAACCTTGCCGCCTGCCCTGACCCTCTTGCTACGTCTATTGACCACAAACCTCTGCCGCCTGCCCTGACCTTGCCGCCTGTCCCCGACTACGTCTACGCCTCACGATTCTGTACCATGCTACACCTCGGCTGCAAGCAAGTCACGTCAGGGGTAGCGACCTGGTAATAATAATAATAATCTTTATTTATATTGCGCTGACATATTCCGCAGCACTTTACAATTTGGAGGGTGTAGGTACAGACCAAAGACATGACAATGAAAAGCTACTTACAGATGAGACACAAGGTGAGAGGGCCCTGCTCTCAAGAGCTACAATCTATTAGGTTGTATGGGTGAGACGAAGGGTAAGACATGCTAGATTTACAATGGTCCAGCCATGTGACATAAATATGGGGTTGTTTTATGTAGAATTCGGATGAACCTGCCACCCAAACAGTACATCTATATACAGTTAAGTGCCGAAAATGAGATGAGTGTGCTAGGAAGTAGAGGGGGGGGGTGTTAGCATTAGGGATTCTGGTAGGCCAGAGAGAGAAGATGTATTCTCAGTGCCCTTTTAAAGCTATGAGAGTTCTGAGTGTGCCTAATCGCCCGCGGTAGCATGTTCCAGAGAACTAGTGCGTGTGAAGTCTTGGAGATGGGCATGGGAGGCTCGGATGATTGATGAGTGTAACCTGATATCAGCAGCAGAGCGGAGAGCGCGGGTCAGGTGGTAGACAGAGATGAGGGAGGAGATGTAGGGTGGTGCAACGCTGTGGTGAGCTTTATGGGTGAGAGTGATGAGTTTATGCTGTATTCTATACTGGATAGGCAACCAGTGCAGTGAATGACGCAGGGTAGAGGCATGAGTATAACAGCTGGAAAGAAAGGTGACCATGGCTGCTGCATTCAGGACATTTTGGTAAGGGGAGAGTTTGCACAGAGGGAGACCGATAAGCAGGGAGTTACAGTCGTCGAGACGAGAATGAATAAGAGCAACAATGAGAGTTTGAGTTGTTTCCACAGTGAGAAAAGGACGGTAGACTCCCTGGTAGGCTCTGGTGAAAACCAGGACCTACTGTACTTAGACTCTGCTCCCTGGCGTGGCTTACACTATCGCTTGCGGCGGTCCAGAGGATCCACTATCCTGGCCGTTACACCCCTCTTGCACACTGACTTCTTCCCATGACTAGAAGACTCTCCTATAGAGGTTTACATGTCTGCTCCTAATCACAGGCTCCTATGTCCATCTAGCTGCTGTAAACCATCCCTCTAAAATGCTGCTAAAAGCATTTTGGAAAATTCCTGTTTGTTAGAAGTTTTTTTTTTAAATAAATTGATCACAAAGTGTCCCCTTGCTGGGACCCCCAGCAATAAGCTGTCATTTGTTGGGAAATCTGTCAGTAAGTGTACAATTTCTCTAAAGTACCACCACAGGGGATATTAGTGATGATGACACAATGCCCATTCCATTCAGTCAACTGCCTTCTATAATGCAAGACTGGACTGTTCCTCTAGAACAAGGGAGTTAATTCCTTCTGCCCAAAAGATGAGAACCCTGAACAGAAGACCCATCTCTTTGTACATAGAATTATATAAAAGTGTAAATGAAAATGGGTTTTCTAAACTGGAGAATCCCTTTAAGACTACAAACACAACTAAATAGGACAATCAAACAGCAGTCCATAAAATGACCAGCGCCAAGGAGAAAACACCTACGATGTTTAAAAGAAGGTAGCCAACTTTATTAAACTTCACAGTAAAACCATATTCAGAAAAAGTATGTACAGCATGTCCAAACACTGCTGACACGTTTGGGAAGAAACTCCTTAGTCCTTAGTCTTAGCGGGGACTCATACAATTGAACCAGCATAAATAGGATTAAAATTGCAGTCACATGCAATAAGTATACACAGTGTGTATTACCTATAAAATTGGATGGACTCACAATTAGATGACCAAACACAGAGCAAGTCAAATGTTGGCAGGATCATAGTGATACCATAAGTAAGTTAAATACAGATGCAGGACAAAAATAATTAATAACTGACCCCAAAAGCTAACTGTCTCTGAAGCTTCAACTAAACCTGTCGCTGACATTTGACCCTGACATCAGGACCTTTATGACCCTTTCGTTAACCTGAAACTAACCATAAAGATATCCCTAAAATACAACTCACACTGACAAAGAAGGTGGCTCTCGGACCCAGAGACTCCTTAGGTCGATCACAGCACTTAGTAGAGTACTAGACAAATTTTCAAGACAGAAAAATCTCCCAGAACAAGCACTATATTCAAATTGAATTAACAGGAATAGATGGGACACATTAAAAATATTAAAAACTGGACAGAAATTAAGGCACAAAGCCTAGCTATGAAAAACCTTTCATGCTGCATAACTAGGAACTTTTATACACAGACTAGCAATTTACTCAATAAGCCAAGTCTGCACAGCATGGTCACTGATATGCAAAGAACATGAGCAGTTGCCATGTAACCACTCCAAATAAATACATAGCACAGATATATTATGGAAAATCTTTGCTTATCCGCTGATCATAAGAATGTGGCAAAATGCCAGCCCCATTTTGCCCTCATGACCAGTGATGTAGCCACACATATAGGTGGGGGAAGAAGATGAGAAGAACACACAGCTTTCTGAAAAACAACCATGTTTCTAGAGTCATGTGGCCACTTTTCTGTTTGAGCAATCAAAGCATTCTTGCTAATAGAAACAAATTAGTAAGAACTTTTAGTATAAAGACAATGGCTATTTTTTTTTTTTTTTTTTGCTTTCTTTAATCAGTTCCTTTAAACAAAAGCAGTATTGCCCTGATATTTCCCTTTTAGAATACTTTAAAGGATATTCTCATTTAAAGGATACCATGAATGCCTAATAGGAGTGTGTCCCACATCTAGGACTCTCAGCTATCAGGCGAACAGGGATCCCTTCACTCGCGTATTCAAAGCATGGCTGTTTGTATAATTCCTATGAATGTTAATGCAGAACCTCACTTACAAGTTGACCCTTAGCCACTGATTTCAAAGGGGAAAAGAAGATGATGGGTTCATGAGACCCCTGTTCTTCATATGCCCTTAATGCCTAAGAGAAAACAACTATTTTAACCCTATGGTGACAGCTGATTGGCCAGTTGTACGTCCTTATACTCACTGCTTAACAACAGTGAATGTGATTGGTTAAAGCTTTCAATGAAGCTCCACCCCTTAGACTCTTGGTAGACAAAAATGGACTTCCTTAAATGTCTCAACAAAACACTAAACAAATAAGAGATTAAGAGATAATAATTTTGTGCCTTCCAATCTGACTCACATTTCAGTACAGGTTATAACACTAAATGAAGAGTAATTGAAGCCTTTATACCACCCTCAAATTTATTGAAAAATCTAGAAGTCCATTAATGAGTTTTCGTTATTAGTGTGTGGCACTATAAATCCATCAACTCACATTCTTTTTCGCACCATGAAGACCTTTTAACTTAATTTTGTCAGTAGAAAATTACTATATTTGTGGGTGATCTGATGTTTTGTTCTGAACACAATAAAAAGGGCACCAGATTAACAATTATGAGCAAAGTCATTAAAATAAAGGGACAAAATGTAAGCAGTGGTCATGGAATTCTAGTGGCTCTAGGAACAATTTAGAGCAGTGCTCAAGCTGTGAGCTATCATCAGCTTATGACTTTACTGTAGTAGAGTATTTTAAGGTATAGAATCCCACTGAGCATAAAATGAAGATTTTGTTGTTCACATTATCTTCATCTCTATATTTGAAAGGGGTGTTATCTAATATAACAATTATATGTGAATAAATAGTACTTGAATAGACCAGCTTAAGGCTAAAGTACTTCAAAGAGGGATCTGAGTGCTGCAGAAAGTGGCAATTAGTTGGTAGTGAACTAACCATAATGCAATACTTAGTCTATGTTACAGAATTTACCTAAATATAGGTTTAATGCAGCACCGAACCACAGCAGTGTAACTATCATAGACACGTGGTGTGAAGGGGTCCAAGAGACAACCACTGAAAGGAAGACTTTCTTGTCTTCCATGGCTGCCTGCAGCCCACATTAGTGGCTCAATGTGTGATTCAGGCAGACAATGTTTCTACATAACCTGTTGCTCAGATTTTACAACATGGCTGACTTTTTTCAAAAGTGCCATCACTCTTGTCCACTGGCTGTGACTGGTATTGCACTCCAGCAATCTAGTTGCTTAGAGTGAGAGACTCACCTAATTAGGTTATCTTGACGTGATAGGTGGACACATGCAATTTGATCAAGAAGTGTACTAAAGACCTCAATTTTATGCACGTACAGAGGATGGCAGCAATACGTTTAGAAGTTTCATGAGTGCAATGTCTGTATGGGACTTAGTGCCTGCTGTGCACTACTGGTTTTTGTGTTGGAGAATTTGTGTTTTTGCAGCCACAACTGTGTAGTGACTGCTTCCATCTTGGCCCTGCACTCCACCCATCTGCCTCCTTGTAATCAGTGTGAATGGAGCCTGTTGCTTCAATCAGTGTTTCACTCATACAGATGTTGTACAAGTAAAATGTCAATCTCATGTGCAGCAGATCACCTGCTCATCAGATCATCGCTGTCTGTGACAATGCATGGAGAGCAAAGTTTTCTATGCTGAGGCCACTGTTTCTTGTGGGACTACAGTAAAGCAATCATAAGCAGTATAGCTGTGAATCTAGAACTGCAGTGAGAGAGTAAAACTCTACAGCAACAAATGTATCTTTACCTCTGACTGCATCTACACTTTTCTCCTCATCCTCTTCACAGACTTATAGACAGCATGTAACTTAATCTTTCAGTGAGCCACTTGCCTGGTATTGCAAGAAGAATTGCTGCAATGAATTGAGAGTTGATGGTAAGAGCAAAAGGCAGTGGTTTGGGAAAGTAGTAACTTGTAAGTGGAGAAAGAGGCATTTTTCTCTAAATAAAACATATTAAAGGGTTGTATCATTACATTAAATGGTCTTCAAAATAAGGGGACAGTGAAAACAAGCAACTTTGCAATTGGATGTCATTAGCAAAGCCGTCTTGTTTTCACTGTCTGCCTTATCTTCGTTTTCTGTAAACACTGTTCCCCAGTGCCGGTCGGATTCCACCTCCTTTCATTTCATTGGCTGACGGCTCTACTAATTTACATTCTGTCTGGCCCCCGGTAATATTCACGGGAGCACGCATTCCTACCTCTCTCACTCAGAATAAGGGGCCGGCAACATTTCACACTGCACAGCCAGGAGCTCCACAGTAACACTGCAGCTGCTTCTACAATCAGAAAACAGCATAATTGTGCCCGGTGCCTTAATGCTGCTGAGTGTAAACATAGAAATTAGACAGATCTGTGCCTCTCTGGATGAGTTCATAGAAGACTGGATTCAACTGTAACAAACCTCCAGCTGTGAGAGGAGAAGAGATCAGTGTTCTGAGTTTATAGAAGACTGTCTAGACTGAATGCAGGGCTGTGATATGTAAACCTACAGCTCTTACAAAATAAGACTGCATAGGGAGAGGAACGACACAGTAACATGTGGACTCAGACAGAGAGGGGGGAGCAGGGATGTCCTATCCCTTCCCACTGATCTCAAACAAACACACTGACTTGGGAGCAAGCACTAACAGTGAAGGGGGAGATGATGTCATCCCCCTCCAGTAAAGAAACACCCAGCTGGGAGGGGAAGAAACGCCCCTGGATTTGAGGAACTGAGAAAATGAAGCTACAAGAAAATAGCCAAACTGATGAAGCAATACTTGCCCTTTAAGTTTGCCATACTCACTTGTACTATGTACTTATGCAAGGTTTATTGAACAAACTTTTAATTGTCGCCTACATAAGGAGCAGTCATAAACTCTAACAATGCATCCCCAAAGTGATGTCAAATTCAGTGCAATTGTATTTAAAGCAATCACATCCATTTTATACCCTCAGTAAATATGTGATTCTAGCTACTGGCACATGCAAAGGAAAGCCAAATTATTAAAACTGTCCAATATTGTATAGGAAAGATACATTTGTATAAAGTAAAATAAGGTTAACCATCCATCTGAGCATTCTGTTTTGTGTGCATGGTTTACATGGTTGCTTATACAAATGCTCCAAATGTCTATATATGGCACTAGTAGATAGCCCATCCCAGTATGGTGACTGATCTAGAAAATGTATCCACTTAAGGCAGAGTTCTTGTCCCAGGATGACTGCAATATACATATACAGTATTTAACAAAATTGTGTACACCCCTCACATTTTTGTAAATATTGTATTATATCTTTTCATGGGACAGCACTGAAGATATGATACTTTGACACTATGTAAAGTAGTCAGTGTACAGCTTGTATAACAGTGTAATTTTGGTGTGTCCTCAAAATAACTTAATACAGTCCTTAATATCTAAACCGCTGGCAACAAAAGTGAGTACACCCCTAAGTGAAAATGGACATATTGTGCCCAAAGTGTCAATATTTTGTGTGGCTGCCATTATTTTCCAGCACTGCCTTAAAGGAGTGTTATCGTTTGAGCTGTTTGGGCTGTTCAGTTAATTTTCTCAGATTGAGTTTGAAATCCAGGGGCGTGTCTCTCCTGTCAGTAGGCGTGTCTCTCCTCCCAGGAGGCGTGTCTGTCCTCACTGAAGACCTGTGACATCATCATTTTCTATAAAGCAGGGGATGCAGAAGGTTGTCTGGATATAACAGCTCTGTAGCCTCCTGCCTGCTTATGTCTGCAGCCTTCAGGCTCCACAAGCTCCACAAGCACCTGTTATATCTCTTATCACACAAAATAAAACTGAAAGCCAGCAGCTTTCACTTCTAGTGGTGTTCACCCAAATTGTACTGACAACAGGCAGAGACCTTTACTCAACTACAAGGACAAATGTCAGCTTCAAGTAAAGACCTCTGCTTGCTGTCAGTAACATGTGAGTGAAAATGGGGGGGAGAAGCACTCAGCTTTGAGACAAGACTCTGCTCAACCTGTAATAACTTGGCCTGGTAGAGTAGTGGTAGAGTGTTGGCTTTACAATGAAGGGGTTTTGAGTTCTAGTCCCACACAGAGTATATTCCCCCCCCCCCTAAATTCTACACATATGTAGAGAGACCTAAAATATATATGTCAATCTCTATAATGATATACACTCACCGGCCACTTTATAAGATACACCTGTCCAACTGCTCGTTAACACTTAATTTCTAATCAGTCAATCACATGGCGGCAACTCAGTGCATTTAGGCATGTAGACATGGTCAAGACAATCTCCTGCAGTTCAAACCGAGCATCAGTATGGGAAGAAAGGTGATTTGAGTGCCTTTGAACGTGGCATGGTTGTATTTGTGCCAGATAGGCTGGTCTGAGTATTTCAGAACTGCTGATCTCCTGGGATTTTCACGCACAACCATCTCTAGGTTTACAGAGAATGGTCGAAAAAGAAAACCATCCAGTGAGCGGCAGTTCTGTGGGCGGAAATGCCTTGTTGATGCCAGAGGTCAAAGGAGAATGGGCAGACTGGTTCGAGCTGATAGAAAGGCAACAGTGACTCAAATAGCCCCCCGTTACAACCAAGGTAGGCAGAAGAGCATCTCTGAACGCACATACGGCGAACTTTGAGGCAGATGGGCTACAGCAGAAGAAGACCACACCGGGTGGCACTCCTTTCAGCTAAGAACAGGAAACTGAGGCTCCAATTTGCCCAAGCTCATCGAAATTGGACAGTAGAAGATTGGAAAAACGTTGCCTGGTCTGATGAGTCTCGATTTCTGCTGCGACATTCGGATGGTAGAGTCAGAATTTGGCGTCAACAACATGAAAGCATGGATCCATCCTGCCTTGTATCAACGGTTCAGGCTGGTGGTGGTGGTGTCATGGTGTGGGGAATATTTTCTTGGCACTCTTTGGGCCCCTTGGTACCAATTGAGCATCGTTGCAACACCTTGTGGAATCGATGCCACGAAGAATTGAGGCAGTTCTGAAGGCAAAAGGGGGTCCAACCCGTTTACTAGCATGGTGTACCTAATAAAGTGGCCGGTGAGTGTATATACACATACATAGCTCCCCTATTTCATTTCTCATCCCCCAGAATATATGCATTGTATCACATATGTTGAAAGTGCTTGGTGTGACTATTGTGAGAATCGGACACTATATTGGGGAGCTTTGTGTGTGTATATAAATAAAATTATAGATGTTCACACATATATTTTAATATCTTTACATATGTGTACAATTTATAAAAGAAAAAAAAATACTGATGGGGCTTGAACTCCCAACCTCTGTCTTGCAGGGCTGATCACCTAAGCACTGCACTGCACAAGCAGCTTATACAGACAAAGTGTTGAATCCTTATGTTATACACTACAGATGATGACGTCATAAGGAGGCGGGGCTTGCATTCGATCTGAGGAACAGAACGCCTTCTTTTCCAAGTAGCAGCTTAAGGACTGGACCTGTGAGGAGGTGAATCAAACTCTTGGCAAAAGCCCTTTAAACAGGCAGTCATTGCCCAGATCTTTCACCTATAGCTGGGAGATGTACATAGAGGTAGCAGACCTTGGTTTCACTATCGATTTTAACAGCTCAGAGGGGAGTAAACACAGAGTGTGCAGGCAGCCAATCACAGCGCAGGGGGCGTGGCCGGGGTGTTTCCTGTCTAGGGGCGTATCCCAACAGGCTGAATGAAATGTCAGCCAGCCAGCCAATCACAGTGCAGGGGGCGTGTCTAGGGAATCTACCAGGGGGCGTTCCGACCAGCAACAGAGCAACAGCAGAAACAGAATACAGATTTACAGAGAAGCTGATATCTGCTAAACCAAGTTACAGAGGTAATGCAACCCAATTACAAAAGTGCTTATTTTTACTGTCCTCATAATCTGAGACATGATCTTTGTAACGATAAAACCCCTTTAACTCTCTTCAGAATGGAGTTCACTAAAGTTTCACATGTTGCAGCCACTAGAATCCTCATCCATTCCTCCATGACAACATTATGGCGCTGGTGGATGTTAGAGACCTTGCGCTTCTCCACCTTCCGTTTGAGGATGCTCCACAGATGCTCAATAGGGTTTAGGTCTGGAGACATGCTTGGTCAGTCCAGAACCTTTACCCTCATTTTCTTTAGTAAGGCAGTGGTCATCTTTGAGGTGTGTTTGAGTCGTTATCATGTTGGAAAACTGCCCTGCGTCCCAGTAGGCAAAGGGAGGGGATCATGCTCTGCTTCAGTATGTCACAGTACATGTTGACAATCATGGTTCCTTCAATGAACTGTAGCTCCCCTAAGCCAGCAGCACTCATGCAGTCCCAAACAATGACACTCCCACCACCATGCTTGACTGTAGGCAAGACACACTTGTCTTAGTACACCTCACCTGATTGCCACCACTCATGCTTGACACCATCTGAAACAAATACGTTTTTCTTGTTCTCATCAGAAACAGGACATGGTTCCAGTAATCCATGCCCTTAGTCTGCTTGTCTTCAGCAAACTGTTTGTGGGCTTTCTTGTGCATCATCTTTAGAAGATGCTTCCTTCTGGAACGACAGCAATGCAGAACAATTTGATGCAGTGTGCGGCGTATGGTCTAAGCACTAACATGCAGCCCGCACACCATTAAGCTCTCCAGCAATGCTGACAGCAAATCAAACATCTGTTTTGAAAAGACAATCTCTTGGTTTGACGCTGAGCACGTGCATTCAACTTCTTTGGTTGACTATGGTGAGGCCTGTCCTGAGTGGGATCTGTTTTGGCCATTGTGCTGCAGCTCAGTATCAGGGTGTTGGCAGTCTTTTTACAGCCTAGGCCATCTTTATGTAGAGAAACAATTCTTTTTACAGGTCATCAGACAGTTCTTTGATGTGAGGTGCCATGTTTAACTTCCAGTGACCAGTATGAGAGAGTGCGAGAACACCAAATTTAAAACACCTGCTTCCCATTCACACCTGAGACCTTATAAAACTAACAAGTCACATGACACCGTGGAGGGAAATGACAAATTGGGCACAAATTACCCATTATCACTTAGTGGTGTACTCACTTTTGTTGCCAGTGGTTTAGATATTGATTGCTATGTGTTGCGCTATTTTGAGGGCACACCAAATTTACACTGTTATACAAGCTGTACACTGACTACTTTACATTGTATTAAAGTGCCTGCATCACACTGTACAATCCTGTATAGCGTCTTGATGTTGGCTCGTACTGTAAGTATAGCAAGAGCCACTCTCTGCTGCTGGTGAATGGGTGGCCCGACATCATTATTCCTCAACCCTCACCCCCCAGCTGGTGAGTGCGGGCCACAGGACTCTAAACAGCACAAATAATAAGGTGTTAAGCTAGTAGTCCAAACTAACAAGACACACTAGGTATATTATATATATAAATATAAAAAAAACATTTTTCGCATACAGATGTTTAAAGAAGTGTAGTTGGCCACACTTTTTAATACAACTGAGGAGAATTTATACCCACATATACCAGCCACAGGGCACTCTTTTGGCATTTGAATAGTTAAAGGGGTTGTCTCATCTCAAACATTCATAGGATGTATGAATGAAATAATGCTGCTTGGCTCTGTTACTTCCTGGTCAAGCTGTCTGTAATTAGCATATGAGCTCTGTATATTCAGACTTCTCTGTTTATCAGTCTAGATTAGCTAAATTACCTTCTCTGGAGTCCGGAGAAGCTTCTGAGCTAATGTTAACAGTAGAGTAATTAGTCTTTTGTCTGAAAGATCAGACAACACAAAAGCTCTCACACTGCCGGCTGTGACCAGTGTGATGACGTCACTCCCTGCTATCAGATAGAACAAACAGCAGGGAATAAGGAGTACACAGGTCGGTCACTTGGGAAATCAGAGAGAGCACAGAAGGTGATAAAATCACTAGTAGCTCCTTAACAAAGAAAGATGAACAACGCAATATATTTGGAAAACGTCTTCATTTAGTGTTCCCTACATTTTGAAAGCTAATATTTGTAGTGAGACAACCCCTTTAATGACAAGCCTATTGCCTTGATAGGTGTGTACTTTAATTGAAATTGCTGAAATGTGCACTAGATTTGGCTCCAAACGTGATATGAACTTAACCTAAATTCTAACAGCAGCATTTAGTCTACATCAAAAGAAGATAATTCCATTTAAGCATTGGTTCAAACAGACCAGTGTGGAGCCTTTCTGCCTTTTATCAGATACATTTTTTCTACTGCATCCATTCCTGTCCCTTTATTCGTTTAGATGACTTGGCAAGTGTCAAATATTGTGTGGAATAACAAAGGCTTTATTTGTGTTAGAAAATACGGTGCTAAGAAAATAAGCTGAACACAAAGTAACTTCCAGCTGAGTTAAGGAGAAATGAAAACTGCTGGCTATGTCAGATAGTATGGAAGCCACCGGGGAATTAGTAGTGATGGAGCACAAATCTAAAGAACCCCACAGAGCTCAGCCTACAACATATCTCACTAACAAGAAATAAGACACACAAGGATGAGGCCATGTACACCCTACTTACTCATTCACATCCAGATGAATACACTGTACACTACATACCAGGTTACACATACAGGGCAAAAACAGGAGAGCAACTGTGTGAAATACCAAATGAATCGTATTAGGGAGTAGCAGTCAGATCAATTTACCATTTAGTGAAACAGAGGATAAAAATCACATGAAAGGATATATTTAATAAAAGCTTGTAAGGGAGATATGCCTTATATCACGTTTGTCAAACTCATTTTCACCGAGGGCCATATCAGCATTGTGGTTGCCCCCAAAGAGCCGTTTGTAATGTAGTAGTGTATAAATGTAACTGTGTAGCTGTTCCTTACAAGGGATAAAATAAAGAAGCTTATACTTGTTTCTCCTCTCATCTGTGTTCCAGCGCTGGCAGTGTCTGCCGTCTCCGACATTTTTCTGTCTACTATTGACTCCGACCAAATGGCACGTCACCACGGCAGCTACTGACTGGCTGCAGTGATCACATGCCGAGGCTGGAAGTGACATTAAGCAAAAGTAAGACTGGAGAAACAGTGCTGTCTGACCTGTAAGATAGGGAGAGATAAAAAAAAGACCTAAAAATCCTAACCTCGATTTAAGGTTCAGTACAGTTAAAGTTAGAGAATATTTTTTGAGCGATTTATGCCAAAAATTCAAATTAAGTAGACAAATCAAGGAGATTGGCTTCAGCTCAACTTTGACTTTGACCTGAACCACAAGTCAGTGAGGAACCATTTCTGAGTGATACAGAGTTCCGGTGGCATAGTAAAGGGTAAATTCCTAAATGAAATTTGTCAACCAGCATTATTGATTTCTACCTTGCTGTAGTGTGTAGGAATACCTCTGGTCGTGATGGTCAATGTTTACAAGTTTGATTGTAAAAATCCTACTTGTCAACTCTCCTGGAATTCCTGGAGATTCCCATAAAACAGGGGCTGATAAATCTATACAGACTAACCCTTCTCTATCCCTGAGTCATCTCCAACAATTAAAGGATTGTTCTCATTAGGCTGTTTCACTGACTTACAGGTAGCTTTGCACTCCTTAGGTTGTGGGTGGTTTTACAGCAGTTATTAGCATATTTAAATTCTAGGGAGAGAGCTGAGCCACACAGAGCCACTCACAGAGCTGATAAAATGTTTCATCTCCTAACTAAAATCTATTGACCAATGGATTTAGAAAAAATCTTCACTTAGGGTTCCCTTTATGTTGAAAGCTAATCTTTGTAGTAACAAAACCCCTTTAAGGATATGTTCAGATGTTTTTTGTTTGTTTTTTTAGGTGAAATCAACATTGGATATCCATTGAAATACAGCTAATCTGTGTCCAAAAAGGCAGTGAAAAACTAAACTTCAAAATAAAAATCTGTAGCAGAAATCTGTGGGTATTACCTTGAATTTCTCTCCAGAAATCTGTCACATGAACATACCCTAAGGAACACACTCACAATTCACTATAAATAACTATCCTCTGTAAAATGGGTCCTACTATGCAGATAATAATAGGGATTGTTACTTCAGCATCTGCTGACAGAACCATAACATTCTTATAAGTCAATTAAGGCTAAGTTGTTGACCAGTCAGAAGGTGGTCACAAGCTTCAGAGGGTGTTTTCTGCTGGCAGGTACAGTATTTACATAGTCCGCAATTTGGTAAAATTGGCAATATTATTATGTCCCACATAGGGCTCCTATAACAGGTTCTATGGTGTCACTGAGCCTTTTTTCCAGCAACATTTCTTCATCCCACACTTGGTTGTTAGAAACAGGTGTTCATAAATGTGGACATCACATATATACAGCCTGCAGCTTTGCACATACTTCATATCAAAATAAACAATATAAAATGAAAACTTATATAAACTGCAAATCAAAATTTGTATGATCAGCTGTTGCTGATGGGATGTACCACTGGGCCCTTGAAAGTTAGAATTTGCAGACATTTGTCTGATGTTTGGCAGCCAGATCTTTTCAAAATATCTACCATATCACGTCACTTCTCACAGGTACACAATGGCAATACCACTGGTTTCACATTTCTGGGAATTTAAATTTTTTTTTTTCGCCCAGTCAGAGGAGGCGATTTCCAAAAAAAGCTTTTAAGCAGCGAGGCTTGGTGAATCTGCCATTTGCAAACAAGGATGCCTCTGGGTTTCAATGTTAGACAAGACATCATGTATCAATACTGAATAACACTTTTAGAAAAATTGAAAAAATATAAACATTTATTTAAATTTTTTTGCTTAGTATAAGCTTGTTAGTGGTTATTTATATTTACTTATTAGAGGTTCCCACCACCACCTATTGTCACTTTCATGCTATATATGATACGGAAATTTTATTTTCTGTTCATCGGAAGCAAAGAAAATATCATAAGGCCCTGATGTACTGACAACTGAAACTAGTATAAATAGAATTTGGAGAAGTTGCCAATAGCAATTTATCAAGTTGCAGATTTTATTTTCCAAAGATGCAGTAAAAAAGCATCAAAACATTTGAATAGTCAGACACCATGAGCAGTGACTTTAATATAATACCATTAGGTGGTTTTATATGATGGTGCCCAGCAACTGAGCTGTATGGCATTGGGTGAGTCAACCAGCTTCACTATAAATTGATATTAACATCTCTGGCATGTGTGACCTATCCATATTGTGAGTGACGAAAGTTGGATTGTGGGGAGTCAGGAGCTGACTGAAGTAAAGACCGCACATAAACTTGGCTGCACATACAATGAAAACAATCAAGAAGGAGATTTGAGTTTGCTGTTTCCTTATATCCCATGTACTGTAATTGAAGCTGTCTCTCCATTCAATAACCTGATATTAGAACATCAAGCAATTTGGAGAAGTTGGTGTTGTTCTGATCACCAACCAATCTAACACTTATTATGTGTCCTCTAGAAAACTTAGATCTCTCGGTTTCCAGTAAGGCATATTTAGCAACTCTGTACAGAGCTGGATCTGCTTATTTTGTATATTCAAGGTAGGTTCTGGACTAGGGACTATATGAAGGGCTAACCTTGGGTCATTAGGAGGTCTGGTGAGTGATCTGTATTTGTTTTGGGGTTTTGGTGTGTTGGTCATATTTAGAGACGGGCGAATTTCTCAAAAATTCAATTCGGTGACTTCGACGAATTTTCCGACAAAATTTGTTTCGGTCCGAATTACTTCGGGACGAATCACGTTAAAAAACAGCTATTTCCAGGCTGCACAGAGCCTGCAGGGTGCTGTAGAACGTTGTGCCATGCTTAAATATGCAGAGGGAGCTTGGTTTGGTCTTCATACAATGTTGTGTTTTAGTATGACACGCAGATGACTGCCGCCGCTCTTAGAATCGCTTCACTATAAAATTCCCTGGGCACTTAAGAGGGCAAAATTTACCAAAAAACTGAAGCGGGAATGTAGCCTGATAAAGTCATGGCAGCGACAGCTGGAAAAAAACAAGCTGAGAGCTCAGGTGGCAACATCAGTGGCAGAGTGTGGAGGTGACGGCAGCAGATAGCATTAAAATGTATATGCAGCTGCATTGGACGCACACTGAACTTCAGTTCCAATACTCCACAAAATCAGAAATAGAACGTAAGAGAAGCAGTCTCTGAGACAAGCTGTGACACCCCCCAAAAATCGCTGTATAAAAATGAGTTCTTTAGTAAGAGATTTACAATCAGCCGCGGCAGCACCTTCCCTGATCAGTACAGTGAGAGAGGTATGAGCTCCCAGCGTCGCGCCCGGACTTATATAGTGCGGTGACGTCACAGAATCCCATCGGTCTCTGATTGGCTTCATCTCTGCACATGTCATGTAGGCTATACCCTTCTTCCTCCCAGAGTTCTTTGCCCCATGTAACGCCATGTGCTCACAGCCATTTTATCAATGAAAAGCACACTTCGTTCACCCGAAGTACCCCAAAGTTCAACTTCGTTCAGAACCGAAGTTTTCCTGAAATTCTAAACGAATTCCACTTCGTTAGAATCAATTCGACCATCTCTAGTCATATTAATGTGGAGTATTCTAAAAGGGATTTTATGTACTATTTTAATTCAATTGCTTCAGCTTGGAGGGCAGGTTCCCCTCTTTAAAATCCCTCTTTAAAGTCTCCTCTGAAATATTAGCAAGTATAATAAACATATGCTGTCATCCGATTAACTTGAATATCTACAAAGTTTGGCCTGCTTCTGTCACATCTCAGGGGCCTGTAAAGATGTTTCCTTTGCCCTGTCAAACTACGAACCCTTGGAACCTTGCTGTGCTTTGTCTAACTTCTTCCCTCCTTATCTGTTTATACCTTGTTTCATTCCCTCATACTGAAAGCCTTGGGAGCAGAACTAATGGTGTGTGGCTTTAAAGGCTGTCCTGAAAAAAGGCCGTAACACTTTGAGCACTTGCTCTCGGGATCGCCACACAGAGCTGTTTCCTGACACATATAACTACTGAGTTTCCTGTCATCAAACAGGTGACTTAAAACGGCGGGAAGCCTCCAGAAAACATAATGAACATCCATTATAAAGGTGCCTAACTTGGAAAATATATTATTTAGAAAACACTTTGCTTATCTGATCTCCAGGGCTCCACACATAACTGTTTCCTGACATGGAACTACTTAGCTTTCTGTCTTCAAACAGTGAATGTAAAACTGCATGAAGCCCTCAGAAAATGTAAAGAATTTATATAACGAAAGAGCCTAACTTTGGGAGAGATACTATTAGAAAATATTTTATTTGACCGACCAGGACAGAAAAACCAGGAGGCTTGTACTGCACTGCCTCAGTCTGACAAGTTGCCTCAGAATTATTTTGCAGTTTAGTTATATAATATCCCCATAAAACAGGTGCTTAGAGGCTACAAAGGAGGAGGACCATCTGACCACCCTGGTAGGCACAGTTCTGTAAATGTAGCAATTGCATCTGGCTTGAGAACTTCTTTCTGCACATGATGATAATTCACCAGCAATATTCTTGCTGTGTAATTTGTTTTATTCCAGCTCAGTTGCATATACAGTGGTCCCTCAACATGCAACATTTATTGGTTCTGAAATGGCCATTTTGGGCCACATGTATGAAAACTGTCTAGGTCTAAAACTCACGTTGTTGCCCATAGCAACCAGAGTGCCACTTCCATTTTTCTAGAGCACAATATGAAATGAAAAGGACGCTCTGAAGAGAATTTTAGACCTAAACAGTGTTCATACATGTGGCCCTCTATGAGGAAACCACAATTCTATGGAAAACTGATAATTAGGTCTGAGGTACCAAAACGTGACCCCAATATAATACAAAATAAAGATTAAAGAAAGCTAAGCAAATAACTAATACAGGTTAAACAAATTCATACATGTAACAGTCAAGGAGCTGCTAAACTTTAGAGCAGCGCTACTAGACCACCAATGTGCATGCTCTGCAATAAGATGTTTTCCAAGTAAAATGATAACTGACTGGATCACTATCTGGGCCACTCTATCTTGAAACTACACTCAACATGCAAAGACCATTGTATGTTGAAAATATTGTAACCCGAGACCGTTGTATCTTGAGGGACCACTGTGTACATTTTGAGCTCTTTAATTTTGGTTAGCTATGTCATGTAATCCTCAGTCAGACCCCTATTCCAGTGCTCTGCTGTATAGACAGAAGTGGCTGACTTCTTGTGAACTACATGATGACATCATTATGTATCAAATCCCTCCTGGTAGCTCATGCAGTGATGAGGCCATAGGACTCTACAGGGTAAACCTAGTCTGAAATGGACCATGTTGTCTGGCACATAAAGCAGGGCACATTCGGGAAAGAGAGCAAATATATTTCCATTCAGACTAAAAATTCCTATCCCACCCCCCCCCCCCCCCCGCACACCCTGTAGCAGTATCCATTGGGACTTTTTCAAGCTATCTTTACAGATACCATAAATGGAGGTTAAAAGGTGAGTGAATAAAGCTGTACACAGTAATCTCCCCTGCCTTTCAGTGCCTGCCTCTGCTAGCTGTTGTGTGTATGATTTATGCTCAGCTTCTACCACCTGCTTCTAATAGCTGAAAGGTAGTTCCTATAAAAAGCTCAAGGGACATCACATACTTAGGGGGACATATGTGAAAACTGTCTTGGTCTAAGACTTTCTTTGTTGCCCATAGCAACCAATATGAGCCCACCTTTCATTTTTTCAGAGCACTATATGTGATTAAACGGGAGCTGCTATGGGCAACAAAGAAAGTCTTAGATCTAGACAGTTTTCATACATAAGGCCCTTAGTGTTTGCAGTTTAAGCTAGGGGACAAAAATTGTTTGTCACTAATCTATCAATTGCTGCCCTTAACCTCTTACCGACATTTGCCTTACTCATACGTGAATGTCGGGTAGGGGTTCCCGCAAATTGACGTATGAGTACGTCATGGCGATATTGCACGCTCATAAGCGGAGCGTGCAAGATCGCGGCATGGAACCAGCGGTATATTACCGCTGGCATCATGCCGCATCCCCCACGGACGGAGTGAGCTCTGGCCGCGGGGGATTAACCCCCCGATGTCGCGACATTGTGGACGCGACATCGCGAGCTCCTGGTGCCCGCGATCCCGGCGCAGTAATGGCGCTCAGCCCCGCTACTGATTCCTACCAGACAGCCCGGATGCTGAATGACAAAGAAACCCGGGTTGTCTGGTGACGTCACGATGCCCACAATGGCATTGTGGGCAGCGGTGACTGACAGTTGCCATGGAGACCATAACGCTAAAAGGGCTGTGTGCTGATCTCCTATTGAAATGAACCGATCTGACGACGATCATGCAATTTCCCCCCGGGGGAAAAGTGTAAAAAGTGTGAAAAAGTTTAAAAAAAGTGTAAAAAATAAAAACACAAACACAAAAAAAAAAAAAAAAACCACTACACCGCCCTTTTTTCCCCCTTTACAAACGCAATCGCCCCAAAAAAAGATAAAAAAAAAATAAAGTACCCATATTTGGTCTCGCCGCGTGAGTAAAAAGCACCTCCCTTTAAATTTGTCATGTTAATTAACCCGTACGGTGAACGCTGTAAAAAAAAAAACCCCAAAAAACAGTCACAGAATTGCGATTTTTTGTTCATCCCCGCAGCACATAAAATGGAGTAAAAATTTATCAAAACTCATATAAAAATCAAAGTGATGCCAAAATTAAAACGTCAGTTCATCCCGCAAAAAAAAAGTCCTTGCACAGCTCTGTATATGGAAAATTAAAAGTTCTGGCTATTAGAAGACAGCAAATGCTAGATATTGTTTTACACAATAAAAAAAATTTTTTCAAAAAATTGTGCTTTCAAATAAAAAAACTACATAAATTGGGTATCACCGTAATCGACTTAACCCACAGAGTAAAACTTACTTGTCATTGATACTGCACGGGGAATGCTTTTAAAAATCTAAATAAAAAACACTGCTAGGATTGCAGTATTTTCTTCACCCTGCCTTCCAAAAAAACGGATTTAAAAGCGATCATAAAGTCCTGTCCCCCAAAAATGTTACCAATAAAAAAGTCAACTCATCCCGCAAAAAAAAAGTCTCTTACAGCTCCATAAACAGAAAAATAAAAAAAGTTATGGCTCTCAGACTGCGGTGATGCAAAAACGGTTTTCCTTTTCAAATAAAAGGGGGTTTTATTGTGTAAAAGCAGTAAAAAATTTTTAAAAAAAAATACAAATGTGGTATCGTTGTAATTGTATCAATCTGCTGAGGGAAAACTAGCATGTCATTTATACCGCACAGTGACCGCTGTAAAAAATAAAACTAAAAACCCTACCAGGATTGCTGTATTTTTGTACAAAATGCCTCACAAAAACCTTAATAAAAAGTGATCAAAGCATCACAAAGCACCCCGTAATGGTACTAATAAAAACATAAACTCATCTCGTAAAAAAACAAGCACAGTCAGCTCCATTTTACAAAAAATTAAAAATGCTATGGCTGTCAGAATAGGACAAAATAAAAACGCAAAATTTTTTATAAAACCACTTATATTGTGTAAAAGTACCAAAACATAAAAAATATATACAATTTATAACATTGTAATTGTACCGACCCCCATAGTAAAGTTATCCTGTCAGTTATCCCGTATGGCGAATACTGTAAAAATTAATCCCAAAAACAATGGACGAACTGCGTCGCCCCCCTTCCCCCCATTTCCATGGCCCAATGCTAAAAAAATCCTACGGAACACCTGTGCGCAAAATGCAAAATACACCTTAGATGAGATCCCTGAGGGTGTTGAATCCAAAATGGGGGAACTTCTGGAAGGTTTTCACCTGTTCTAGTACTTTGGGGGCTTTTCAGATGCGACATGGCCCCCCCAATATCTGTGCTCCAAAAGCCAAATACACTCCCTCCTTTATAATCCCCTGCTATGCGCCCAAACAGCAGTTTACACCCACATGTAGGGTATTGCCAAACTTGGAAGAAATTGGTAACACAATTTTGGGGCTTTTGTCCAAGATTCCCTTTTAAAAATTAAACATTTTCAGTTAAAATTGCAGATTATGGAAAAAATAAATATTTTTTTATTTTCAGAGCCGAAAAGCTTAAAAAAAATTTTTGAAAACACCTTGAGGTTTGATAACTCACTACAACCTCTGGTATATTCTGTAAGGGTGTAGTTTCCAATATGGGGTCTTTTTAGGGTATTTATTAATTTTGGAACCTTAGGGTTCCGCAAAACCCCAAAAAGGGCCTAAATAAAATGGTAATGAAAATGAGGACCCCAGAGTCCGTTAGGTGCACCCCCTATTCTGGGTTTGTGGGTTGAGCCAAATAGCGCACTAGGGCCACATATGGAGATCTCTGAAAATAGCAGAATCTGGGGAATCAATATTAAATTGCATTTCCCCGATCACATTTACCGTATTCTTGGAATAATGGATAAAAATTGAAATCTGCAAAAAAAGTGAATTTTTTAAATTTCACCTCCACTTTGCTCTAATTTTCTGGTAAATATCTAAAGGGTCAATAAACTCTTAAATGCTTTAATTTAAAAGTACTTTAAGTTAGTGTCTTAATGGGAGTCAGTTTATATTGGTACCTAACATACAGGCCCCTCAAGGAGCCTCGTCAGAACTAACTGGCTCCCCTTAAAATAAAACATAATTTGCAAATTTCTGAAAATTTGTACACAATTACTGACGATATTTCTAAGCCCCTTAATTGTGGTATCAAGAAATAAAAAAAACATTTAAAAAATTATGCCAAACCTACAGCAGCAGCGCAACAGGCAAGGTCAGAAACGTAACGGAACGGACTGGTACACGAGTAAGCAATCGGACTCTAAGACTCTTCCAAACTCACTCTACAAAGCACTACCAACAATCTTGGCAACAGGCGGGTGGCGGATACCTTATTAGAGCCTAGGTGGCCCGGCAATAATCAATTACCGGGGACACCTTTGGACCCTTAACTCTAGAACCATAATACTTCGCGCGCTTCTAACAACAAAAAAGCGCCGCAGCGCTAGGGGCGGTCATGCGCAGCGACGGCCGGGACGACAGGGCAGCGGTGCACTGGAAGCGTTGCCAGTAAGTGAAACCGAGCGTGGGGGCAGAGTGGCCGCCGGGTGACCGCATGTGCCCTGCTGCACGAAGCCCCAGCAGGCAGGGTACGCGCAAGGGCTAGCCAGCCGCCCGCGTCCGCCATGGACATAACACCCCTTAATGGTCTTTCCCCCCTCTTTGGTGTTTTTTTTTTACCTAGCAAGGAAATCTTGGTTACAATTGCCATCCGCTCCCACGAACGCTCCTCTGCCCGAACCCGTACCATCCGATGAGAAGAAACCCCCGATTCCCCCTCACTGTCTTCTGCGCCAGCACCTCCTTGACCTCAAAGATTTATCCGCTTGGCGCCACAGGAAGCGACACAGATCCACGGGAGAAGCGATTCAGCACCACAGAGCATGAGGACGAGACATGGAAGCGTTCGGGACACTCAAGTGGGAGGCAGAGCGTAGCTTGTAGGATGGACCGGTTTAATGCCGACGAATCGTATTTAGGGCCCCACTTGTACTTACCTTAAAACGGGATGGTATCTTGCCGATGGCCCACCCTATTCCACCTGGCTTAAAAACAGGTGGAGTACCTTATACGTATTGGAAGCCTGAAGAGGCCTACGATGACCTGCCAGAGATGACCTTGAGTGTCTCGTACTTGGGGCATCCACGGCAGGTGAACTGACACGAAACGGCTAAAGGGGGAGAGGCGGCGGGATGTAACCAAATCAATAAAAAAGGGCGGCTCTACGACTCAGAGTCTAGGAATTTGATATGAGAATTCCGCGCCATGGGATAGGTCAACCATGTATCCTGACGGCAGAGAACAAAAAGTCGCATGATAAGTGCCTAATGAACTTGGTTGTACCCTCTCCACCGCCCGTTGGTCTGAGGTTGGTACGCCGATGAAACTCCAGCTGGACCCGTAAATGAGTAAACAGAGCCCGCCAAAATTCTTATACTAACTGGACTCCCCTATCAAGATGATGTTCAAAGGGAGCCCATTAACTGAAAGAATGTGTGGAAGAATACTGCTATCATGGGTCATAGGGTAACACGGGCAGGGGCACAAAGATAGAGCAGTTTAGAAAATCTTCCACCACCACCCAAATGACCGTGTTTCCGGAGGAGCCCAGTAGGTCGGTGACAAATCTACAGATATGGACAGGAGTTTTCTCTGGCAACGCTGGAGAGGCTGAACAGACCCGCGAGGGTCCTGAGGCGAGGAACTTTGTTCCGAGCACAGTAGGGTACAGCAAGACAAAAATCCCTAACGTCCTGCACGAGGGTGGGCCACCAAAATATCTCGAGATGAGTTGTGAACGGATTTCGATCCAGATGACCTGCTGTGCCGAGAAAATGTCCCCTCATTAAAGGATACTGAGGCCGCAAAAGCAACGACAAGGCTTTCCCGGATAATTGTTGAAGCTAGCCGTGGCGCTAGCCGAAAGAAGCCGTTCCGGGTATATTGCCAGGGAGCTCCAACACCCCCACCTGTGCGGGAGATCTAGAAGATCGTCCCGCCCTGTCTTGTTTCCAGCCGGTCGGAGAGTGTAAGAGGAAATTAAAACGTCGAAGAAAGCACTATCTGCCTGACGTGATTCAATCGCTGAGCTAATTGTAAATAGAGAAGATTCTTATTATCCGTTAATCTCTATGGATGGCAGGCCCCCTTAGCAATGGCGCCACCTCCTCTATGGCCAAGCTTGTATGGCAAGGAACTCCCATCACCGATAGTGTAATTTGCGTTCGCAAGAGTAAGGTCTTGGAGAGAATCCACACGTCCCAACTTCCGATGAGGACTTCTGCAAAAGACGGCGCCGGCAACCAACAAGGAGGCCATCGACCTCAAGTCATAACGGTCTGAGGGTCCGGACGAGAGAGAGCAGAGCGGAGCAAACGCAGCATTCATAGAAACGCTTGAAACCTACTCGGAGCCCTCGGGAACCATGATTTGGGGGCGCCACCATTATTGGTGAGGGCCACCAAGGCTCCAACCAGAGAGGATAACTGTGGATAAATTGTCTGATAAATAATTGGCAAGAGCTAGAAAGCACGTCTGGATGGCCGCGAAGGCCCAACGGAACGGGTGCCCACTGTAGGACATCATGAGAAGCTTGGCGGGTCCATTTGTAGACCTAGATCCTGACACAATATACCCAAAAAGGCAGTGGAGGTCACGTCGAACAGCACTTCTCCAACTTGCATAAAGTATGGTGTTTCCAGAGGCGTCTGTTCCACCTCGGGGACGTGGTACGGTGAACTCACTGAGTCAGGAAAAACATATAATGTCGTGCTAGATAAACAATGACGCAGACGTATAAAATATCCGCCGAAGATCTCATTAACAAATTTTAGGAATACACCTGTTGCAAATTCAATGGCATGACAGATATTACGTAGTTGGCCATCCGGTGTTAAAGCTTGTTTCCCACTCATGACCTTTTCATCCCGAATCAGTTGTAAAGCTCCGCGGAGATCCATGTTTAGAAAAAATTTTGCGCCCACGGAGCGGTCAAATAGCTCTGTAGATCAAAGGCAGGGGTATCGATTCTTTTAATGGTTATTTATTTCAGGCCACATAACAATACGCGAGAGGTTGTTTCCATCTTCTTTTCTAACGAGTGGCAACGACTTTCTGATAAAGCTTGGCTGAGATACTCTTAATGTAGTCAGGAAATCGCCTTTATCTCCAGGGAAGGAAAGCGGTAAACTCTGCACGGGCGATAGTACCGGTTGCAGTCTATAGGGCTATTCGAAGGGCTGTGCGAGCAGATTTTTCAGTCCTGTCTTTCCCAAAAACACATCGAAAAGTCGGTAAGGTGCAGGCAACCTCAGCCGATATGGGGTAGGCTCATAAAGAGGCTAGACCGACGGGCTGGGCAGACGCCGAAGGCTTCGTGAGTGGCTGCCAGCCCCTACGAAGTTCTCGCCTGTTTCCAGTTTTAGGTCGCGCTGCTCTTGTAGCCAGGATAGGCCGCTGAAGGATCATTAGAAGAGAACGAGCATTGACGATTATTCACTGTTCCTGATTATTGCGCGCCAATCTCAAAGTGAAGGCGCAGTTCGAGAACCTTAAGTGCAAGTCCTTGAGGCATTTCCACTGACAAGACACGAACATGGGTTTCTGCAGGGGGGCACTGTGAAGAAGCCTGGTGCTGTGACCACCACCCTGGCTGACTAAGTTTAATCCCAGCGACCCAAATCCAGATGGCGGTGGCCTGTGAAGGTACTGTCCGTCTGCGAAGTTCACACCCACCAAAAGAACTGGAATGGTCAGACGGAGAGGTCCGCACTGACCCCAGGTGCCTCTCCTGCTGCCCTAGTTAATTTTGCGGGAGGTTTCCCAAGTGCTCAACCGGACATCCTCCAATGGAAGGTGGCCAAACCGCCGTCAGTGTAGAAGACAGCAATTGCCTCAGACTCGCGGTTGAGCGTTCCGTCCATGGTCAGATGGTGCCCTTTCCCCACTGCATGGGTTCGTCCCTCATGAGACCGTTGCCGAGGAACAGCTTCGCATTGAAAACAGAGCTAACCGAGGATAGCCGCGGCGGTCGGGATAGCTGCACTTGGAGCGGAGCCTTGTGATCTTTTTTCGGCAAAACGAATATTCGTCCGGGAGCCAACTCGAATCAATTCGTCCATGTAGGAATGGCAGGCCTCGACCGCGCAGCTCGTCTTTAATCTCCCCGAATACCTGCAAAAGTTGCCACCAAGCCCATCATTGTTCCGAGTCTAACTCCGAGGCTAAAGTGCGAAACTGCACAGAATAACTGTCCCACCGTGGAGTCCACCCGACGGAGACAAGCAGCTCAAGCAGCAAGGAAGGTTGCGACCAATTCCTCAAAGAACAGTTTTCGAACCCCTGGAGGAATACTTTGCAGGTACCGTTAGTTGATCTCCCGTCCCAATCTGTTTGCGCATGGCCTAGAGCACAGGGCAAGGGAAATGCCGCACTGTCTCTGACCACGAACCTGCTGCCACCTGCCCTGACCTTCTGCCTGTCCCCCACAACACCCTCTGGATTACGATTTCTGTAACCACGCATACCCACGGCCAGCCTTCCCGCAAGCAAGTCAACGTCAGGGGTAACAGACCTGTACCTCACGCCGCTCAAGTCCGATCCCCCGCTTTGCTGGCGAGGCTCTGGTTGAAAACAGGGGGCTACTTAGATTCCTTACCCTCCCTGGCCGTGGTCTTAACTATCATTCGCTTACGGGAGGTCCATCGGAATTCCACCGAACCTCACAACAGGAAAACACATAATTAAGAAGAAGAAATAAACTAACAATTGTTATCCAATAAACAAATTTAAACATATGAAGACAACAATTAAAAACGGGACATCCCATAATGGCGGCAGTTCAAAAAGCTACGTTAGATATAAAAAAACAGCTGATTGTTAAGAAAAGTGTGAGAAATAATATAACCAATCGGAATATAGAAATTCAAAAGTTGCCATTACAGTCTATGAGAGGAGAAATTGACCATAATAATTGAGAAATCCACTCCCCATAGCAAATAATGAAGACATACTTGGGAATTCGATTGGTTGCACTTCACGAGGGGAAAAATGGAAAAGAGCCAATGGAAGGGGAGGGACTGCTCCATCCCATGTAGTTCTAATGATTATCGCGCTTGAAAAAAGAACAGAGCTGTTATTAAAAGTAGCAGCCAGGCACTTGAAAAAAGATTGGTGCATCGCATAAATATTTATTTATTTGGACCAATGGGTGAATAGATAACTAAACCCGATGTTATTCTATGAGTATTTATATACCAATCAAATGGTTCACTGCTCTCCACATTAAGCGAATGAGAAAGGTGATAAGTCGACAAATGTAATAGGATAGTAGCTCATACTCAAAAAAATAGTTTGAATACTATAGATGAATGTAGACTATTTTTAATGGTGGCATAACAAAAATCTGTAGGTAAAAAACTAACGCTGGTAAGAACCGAAAATTAACATAAAAACAACAACATAAAAAAGAAAAAACTATATAAGAAGGAAATATACCAATTAAAAATGGCGCACATTAGAATATGACAATGAAAAGAAATCATATAAGTAGAACACGCCATAGACATAATTTTTAGTGATATGATTTTCTACAAGAGCTCGTTCATTGATGTCCATTTCTACAGTTTTTTACATTATTTTTACGAATGGCTTATGTTCAACCAATTTCGATTACGTTCTCTTTAAATATAATGCTCTTTTCCGGGTTTTTATTGTAACACTATATTTTATCTGAAAGAAGCCCGTGATAGAAACGCTTCATAGTGGTTATTTTATGTTAAAGTTAACAACTCTTTATGAATGTTTAATGGATAAAAATCTTTATTATAAACCATCCTCGTCCTCTCTATACGAACTTTTCGTCCGATTCGATTCTGCCGGTCTGCATTTTTGTGGGTTCATGCTTCATTTCAACTGTAATACGAAAAAGATCAGACAACATGCGAAGCAATCTAAAGAACCACCCACATCCTAACAGAGATAACGTGTACTCCTGAAGCTGTGCCGATAGCTCTGTGAAAACTGCATGGTGAAGAAAACCCTTTAAATATGGACTCCAGAAAAAGTACGAAACTAAGTAAAAGTTGTAACAGGCTATAGACCCCTCATGTCCTCTTACTAGAGGCAACATGGGAAATATAGCTATTGGGAAATCCTACTCATAAAAAATTAGTTAACACTGCTACCTCTCATGAAAATTGTCGATAATCTGAAACAAGCAAAAACATATTTTTAGAGAGTTAAACTTTTTTTTCTGTAGCTGCTGTTTTCATCTACATTTTAAAAAGCAATATTGGAGGTAATTACTGTTCAGAAAGGACCAAAAAGTCCAGCAAAAGATAGAGCCATAGCTTTCCGTAGGGTCTTGAAGGTGCACCGAGTCATGTTGTCTCAGAGATGGACTAATATGAAATAGGAAAACTGCTGGAGCTTGGGTCCTGTTTTGGTCCCTTGTTTTTGTTTTTCTGCAGTGTCTGTTATGGTGTTTTATGTGGTTTTGTATTAGTCCTTCACAATCCAGATACTCCCCATGGAAAGTGTTCTGCTCGGTGCAGTACGTATTGAGCTCCACCGCCATTTTACGACACCTGAAGGCCCTAAGTGCTCTTTTGAACATATGCATATTTTGAGTATGAATTGCAGAGCTGATTCGTGAACCTGCGGTCAGCTGGAGCCAATTTTCAACGTGCCAGAATGATCTAAGAGTGGAAATTTAGAATAGTCAATCCTCATAATGAGCCCATGATGTTAGAATCTGCAGTAGCAAAAGGGAAGTGGAGCCGTCTCAGCCCTTGGTTTTGTGAAGATTGCTAACTCTTCTTTTTGCAATACACCGAATTTACCAACTTGACTATCACTAGCACCTTGCAGCCATCCTCCTACCTATTCTTACCACACTAGTCTTGACCTCAGACAATTTTATCCACATAGAGCATCCTCTCTCCTTCCCTCACTCTATGTAACTCATCCCAGCAACATTTTCCCGTTTCAACCACCCCTAACTCCAGCTCACATATTTACTGCACAAAACAACCGCTTCATTATTCATGCACTGACCCTTCTTCTGTCTGTCTTTGTCATTCACTCTGCGTCTCGCTGCAGTACATCTCTGCCATATACGCCCGGCGCACCTTCCTTTACTGCGCTTCCCACCTTCCTATCCTGCAGCCTCCATAGACTCACCGCTGCTAACCTGCTTGCCCATTGCGCTGTAACTCTTTTCTTCATCCTTTGTAATGAGCTCTAGGAACGCCCGATCCATCAGCAACAAACTCACTTCTTTTTCATGACCTTTTGCTCCTCCAGCCTTCGGCTCAACCTGCTGCCCTTCACAAGATCTTGCATCCAGCAATCTGTCCACCATGGACATCCCTTGCCTGACTCTCACCAATGTGGTGCTACACTTACACCCAACCAACCATCCCCCAGGACCTTAGTACTAGGCCGGTTGAGAGGAATTCATACTGCTCACTCCACACTGCACTTACTCATGTCCTATCCTCCTGCGACCCTCCCTCCATCTTCAGCCCTCCTTGAGTCCACGACCCTCAGAAACTCTTTCAGCCATTTTTGCCTTCAAAGTCGCAGTTGTCGACGAGACTCCCCCCTCGCTCCTGTCACTCCCCGCGCCATTTCTGATCATTTTGCCACCATGGCTCTCACACTTACCTCCTCCTTCTGATATGACCGGACCTCCTTACATGAGTAATTCAACATCCTCTTTGATGACCCCGATGTCTCCCTTCTGTCCGCACATCTTCTTTCATTAAACCTCCTCTCATTGTGGCCTCACGCAGTTTTACTGACTCACATAACCCACTAATAGGAACAGTCTTTTCTGATTCTGTTCTCTTCATCTTTCCTCAATTTCTATCTTCAACGAATATCTCTTTTTCTATCTCTCTCCTGACCACAACCTTATCGTCCTCTTCATTATCACTAATCGCAGCCTTTCTCTGGACAAAGCCTTGCCTGCCCATTATCCATTCATTAAATATCCGCTCCCATTAATACTCAAACTCACAGACACCATACAGTCCTCACTTCCCCCCAAAGCACCCTCCTCGTCCTGTCCTTACCATCTGTCAAACTTACAATGAGACTCCGCTCACAAACATCCCTGGACATGTTGCAGGCGAAACCACTCACACAAAGCCGCGCACCGACCATAGAGCTCAGACGCCGTCACAGCGCCTTGGCACACACCGCAGACTCGTTTTCCTCCAACGTTGCTTCGCGAGAGTGCTGAGCGACTGTAAAAGTCCAACAAGCGCTCTAACCTGCAGACTTTCCTCCACGACGAATTTCATAGCTCATCCTATCGACATCCCTTCACTGCGCCGAAACAAAAATATTTCACCACTCCTCATCTCCACTCACACTACACAAACAACCCTAAAACGCCTCATTTGACACCTTCCTCACTCCCTCCTAATGCCTAAAGCTCATGCTTCCCGCTCGCGTCACTGTTCCTCTGTGCGTAGAACCTGCCACTGCACGTTTCAAAAGACAAAATGAAAATATCCGGCAGAAACAACACATCACAATCCCCCAAATAATACCCATCGCTCCACTCCCAGCACGTCTCTAATCTACTTGCAGCCGCTTGACGACCGAACGACAGAGAAGAAGTTCCCAGCTTCTCCTGTCCTGCGCCCCACCACCATCGCAAACTGACCCAATCCCCCACCGCATCCCAATCTAGTTCTCCACTTCCTCTCTCCTCTCACCTACTGCATCTGTAACTCTCTCTCTCCTCTGGGATCCTTGTCCAGTCTATCCTTCAAACATGCCATCCTAACACCTTACTAAAATACCCTCTCTGAGCCCGTCTTGGTCTGATTACTACCGACCATCCTCTAACCTGCCCTTCATCTCTAAAAAAGCTCCTTGAACCGCTTGTGACTACTACTCGCCTTATCCCGCTATCATCTCAGCTAACTCTTCTCGTTGACCCGCTGCAATCAGGTTTATCGCACCCTACACTCCACGGAAACTGCCTTTAGTTATAATCGTCAATGACGCTCCTAACTCAAGAATCTCAGGTAACTACTCATTGTTCTTTCTCTTAGTGATCTCGTCTGATACAGCATCTTTAGACACTTGTGTGTCACTAACTCTCCTCAGCCATCACAGCACCATTGGCCTGCCAGGACAACCGCATCCGGCTGGAGTTCTGTCCTACCCTCTCTGCGACCTAGCTCGTCCTTCAGTGTCTACATTGTTCATGGTTCGCGGACTCCTACTACCCCTCTTCCTCGTTGCAGTTGAGTCCTCAGAGTCATTCTAGGTCCTCCCTCTTTTCATTGTACTCATCCCCCTTGGAACAAACCATCAGTTGATTTGGCTCCAGTACCATCTACATGCTGATACACCCAAATTATAGCACCTCCTCCCGTGATCACTCCAGCCCGTTCTTGACAGAAACACCATACTGTCTGTCCGCTTTCTCTGACATCATGGTCCCTCATCTCCATCCTAGAATACTACCAACCTCACGAAGTCGGAGAACATTCTGTCTTGTCCGCCACGAGTAAAATACTCCAACCCCCCCTGCTTTATTCCTTCTGTATGTGGTACCACCATATGTCTCCTACATCAGCCCACTGTCAGGGTTTCTTATTTGATTTCTATCGGACATTCTCCCATAAATCCATTTCCCATTGCCCCCTCCTTTCACTCCTTGCACCTCAATATATCTCCTAATTCCGTCCAGTCTCTCACTGTGGAAATACTCAAAACTCTCATATACTGCTGCTTATCTCTTTCTTGGGTCTTGTCTACATCGCAACTCCCTTTCTTATACGGTCTCTATCCTCTCCTGGCTGCAATCGTCTCTCCCTCTCACATTCTGCCCAAATCAGCACAGGCTTGTCCTTTCTCTCGCAACCGCTATACCCTGATCCTCTACCCTTGTCATCCACATGCACTGTTTGCCGCATCCCAGTACAAAGATACATTATCAATCTTCACACAACTAAAGCTAGACCCGTCCACCCTCCAAAGCTCGTCTAACACGCGCTAGCTCCTCACTACTTCTCCTCTCACGTACTCATGTCACCCCCGCCCACCCCCGTAGCGTACAAGCTCGCTCTGCTGAAGTGATATTCAGACTACATTCCTCCAATCACCGAACCTACACTCATGCCCGGCCTACAAGAATTTTCACACGATGCGTCGTGCATCCTCCAATTATCTCCTGGATATGAGTGAGCTACGCGTCAGGGCGATCATCACATGTCACAACCCGCACATATTGTTGAATCAGGGCCTGAAAATGACCATTCTTACTCCGGTCTTGGAGCCCTACCAAGAATCCCTAACTGCTAATCACAATACACATCTGTTCACACCTTCCCTGCAATTGGGCACTCACAGGCACTTATCTGAGTCAATAGAAGTACGATTTCTGAGGTTCAGGTTCACAAGTACCTTTTTTCATGTATAAACCACCCCTATTTTATAAACATGCAGACCATTGTATACTTGCACCTTAATATGCGGCGTATCTTACCGATGTTTCATTCACCCATACACCGCTAATAGATTGTATGCTCTCACACAGGCGCCCTCTACAAACCTTGCGTTTCTCATAGTAAGAACTTTTATTGTGGAATGAGACTGTAGTGTTTACCCTTGAATTTGTAAAATGCTGCGGAATGATTGTTGGCGCTATAAAATAAAGAAATATTTTATGCAATGATGGTGTTGGGGTGGGTTATTCGTGATGGGTGGTGAATAGACTAGATATGTGTCGGGTATTGTTCGTGCGGAGGTGTTTTGGTATGAAGCGAGGGGGTAGATGGAGTGTGGGGTTGTGTTTCTGACATGGGTGTTCAAGCGCCCTTTTGTCAGTGATTTGCAATTTGCGCGAAAAAAATTCTTTGTCAAAAAATACTTTGTTTTAATTCACGCTTATGGATATTGGGTTGAGTAAACTTGGGAACACCGAATTTAAATGATACTCTATCTTTAATAATAGTCTGGGCTGTATTACAAAAAATGTTGTAGTGTTTCCATAATGAAATTGGTTATAAATTCCTCAAAGGACTGAGAAGCAATGAGGTAGAAAAACAGACAAGTCATCATCCTCATATAGACTCCGAGTGTATAGGTCTTAAAACTAGTTCCCACACAAGAATGGATTTATGATAGACCGCCAGGGCACACTTTGTTGGAGGGTGCCTTGTAGGTAGGTCGGCCAACATTCTGCAGCCACCACTATTTCCTTCCTCGCAGCTGCTGCCCGACCAACTGAATGGTCATTTTCGTTCCTACCCACACCCTATGGTCCCACAGATGTGGAACACTAAGGGTGATATGTCAAAAAAGTTGCGCCGCCACATCAGTTTTAAGGCGCAATAAATAAGTCTATAGAGTGCCTGAATTAATGATCCTGTCAAAAATCTGGTGTCTGATATACCTTGCATAGTATAATTGATACACCTAATCTAGGTGCCTAGCATAATTTAGCGCATAGCATTTCAATTAGCTAATGCATAGTTATGATGGCGCCTATACTGTTGGCCCTTCCATATAGTTTTTATTATTCTGTGTGAGGACTATGACCTGCAAGATGAAGCCAAGACTTTTCTGACACTGAGCAATGCATTTCACTCAAGAATGCTAGTCTTGAGATTTCATAGTACTCTGCACAGATTCATGACACCCTGTGCCAGATGCAGCAAGGCAGCCCTAAAAAAATGTTTCACAGTGGGTACAACTTTTTCTTGTAAGTCTATCATTTTTATCATCTTGGGACGATAGATCGATTGGTTTCCAAAAAAGCTCAGTTTTTGTCTCATCTGTTGAAAGGGCATTCTCCCAAAATCTTTGTGAATATTCTTTTCAAGATTGCAAGTTCGCACTTTTTAGATGTTTGTAACAGTTGTTTTTCTCTCGGATTATTTTCCATTAAGTCCATTTTGACAAAGACAACAATGGATTGTGCCATCTGACACAGATGTACCTTAATCTTTAAGTACCTGTAACGTCTTTGGAAGTTGTTCTGTGCTCTTTGGTTACTGTTAGTGTTGAGCGATTATTATCGACAAAGTTGAAATCGGCACGGTTTTTATATTGATCGGATTTTTTCGATCACGCGATAATTTTGGTTAAAATCTGCGCATAATCTATTAATATTGCGCCATTTTCTGCGCTTTCTGTCATTTTGGCGGCCAGCAAATCAGCTTAGAGAATAGAGCAGGGTGAGCTGGGTGTGCGACGTCATGACTGGGATGTGTATGGTTGTGATTGGCTGGAAAAAATCACATGACTTAATTTTACATAGAACAGCCCTTCCTGTTCAGCCTCCGTGTGTCTGTGGATCATAAGAGCAGGACGTGTGCTCGGTCTCTATCAAAACAGCTCAGCGAAACTGTTCTATTTGTTCACACAGACAACTATGCTTTTAGCTGTGAACATTAGAACTTAGGTAGATTAGAGATTTGCAGTTTTTAGTTACTTAGGCTGAGAATTTTAAAGGAGCATCTAGCGCTGTACAGCCGCGCGGGGGGGAGGGGAAGGTGTGTCTGTGGGCGAACACAGACAGACACGCTGGCAGGCAGTTTTTTGAAAGGAGAGTGGATATTGTGCAGCCCAGACTGTGCTTTGACCCTGCATTGCAATGGGTTTTGATTAACAGTTTTTGGCCAGTTTTTGGTGAAATATTACTTAAATGTGTTGCAGCCTGTACTTATATTAGGATACAGATCTTTTCTAGTAACTGCAGGTATATTTGATAGGTGCAAAACTCAACTTTTATTATCTGTACATGATTTAATTAGGTTTTTTTTCACTTTGGTGCGGCCCAGTTTTGTTCATAGAGCCACCTTGCATTTAAATTTAATACAGCAATTTTGTAGTCACCGCAGGTGTATTTATAGGTGCAAAAAACGCCTTTTATTATCCGTATACATTTCAAATAGGTGTTTTTTTCACTTTGGTGCAGCCCAGTTTTGTTCATAGAGCCACCTTGCACTTAAATTTGAATACAGCAATTTTGTAGTCACCGCAGGTGTATTTATAGGTGCAAAAAACACAGTTTGTTATCCGTATAATTTTTAAATAGCTGCATTGCACGTGGTGCGGCCCTAGTTTTTTTCAAATAACCACCCTGTACGGCAATTCTGATAGAAAAATTCCCTAGTAACTGTTCTCGTTTGTCATTGCTGCAAAAAACGCAATTTCTCATCCATGTAACTTCTGAATAGTTTTATTGCGCTCGGTGAATCTCAGTTTGGCGCAGATAGCGCACTTGTATGATATTTTGTTGAAAACTATCAATTCCTAGTCCTACTGGACAGTTGTAAATCCCTGGGACTGAAGGAAGAACACTGTTGATTTTGTTATTCCACCAGACCGCATTTCACAGGTATTCGCTAGAAACATTTCAGTTTCTAATCCTAGTTGGCTGTAGGAAATTAGAGGGATTTAAGAATAGCTGTGATTTGCCGTCTTCCAATAAGAGACTGTCAAAAACTCTTCCATATCTTTCTGAACATATCTTTCTGAACATGGAGCGAAATGCAGTTGGTAAGCGAGCAAAGAGGGTGGTAGGACATGGAGGTAGAGGTACGAGAGAAGGTGCTCCTTCCAGTGCTGGCGACAACACGCATGCCAGCGGATCGTCAGTTGCAGGACCGTCAGGCCTGTCATCGCTGGGTCAGGGCCCTGTGAATCTCAGTAACGAACAGCTTCACCTATCTGTTATTCTGTGGTTAATGCAACCTGCATCCAGCTGTCTTACCTCCTTGTCCTCCCAGTCACAGCCACAAATGTCAATGTCCAGTTCAACTAAAATGGTGGTTCAAAGACTCCTTTCCCCAGCACTTTTTAATCTGTGGGTCAGACAGTTTTAATGGTTATACTGCGGTACAGGACAGATATAGTTAATGTCCAGTTCAACTGAAATGGTGGTTAAAAGACTCCTATTTCCGGCACTTTTTTAATCTGGGGGTCATGCAGGTTTGGGGCTCATGCTGTGGTCCAGGACAGGGACAATCTATGTCCAGTAAAACTAAAATGGTGGTTGAAAGACTCCTTTTTCCGGCACTTTTTAAATCTGTGGGTCATGCAGGTTTGTGGCTCATGCTGTGGCCCTGGACAGATATAGTCAATGTCCAGTTCAACTAAAATGGTGGTTGAAAGACACCTTTTTCTGGCACTTTTTAAATCTGGGGGTCATGCAGGTTTGGGGCTCATGCTGTGGCCCAGGACAGGGATAGTCTATGTCCAGTTCAACTAAAATGGTGGTTGAAAGACTCCTTTTTCTGGCACTTTTTAAATCTGTGGGTCAGACAGGTTTAAGGGTCATGCTGTGGCCCAGGACAGGGATAGTCTATGTCCAGTTCAACTAAAATGGTGGTTGAAAGACACCTTTTTCCGGCACTTTTTAAATCTGGGGGTCATGCAGGTTTGGGGCTCGTGCTGTGGCCCAGGACAGGGATAGTCTGTGTCCAGTTCAACTAAAATGGTGGTTGAAAGACTCCTTTTTCCGGCACTTTTTTAATCTGTGGGTCAGATAGGTTTAAGGGTCATGCTGCGTTCCAGGACAGGTATAGTCAATGTCCAGTTCAAGTAAAATGATGGTTCAAATCATACTGCCTTCCGGCACTTTTTAATTTGTGGGTCATGCAGGTTTAAGGGTCATGCTGTGGTACAAGACAGCGATAGTGAATGGTCTGTGAATTTTTTTCTGTGGCTTTTATAACCTAAGTGTGTTGCCTAAGATGTAGCACTTATCCATTTGACTGTTGTGGATGTTAATTCCAGCTTCTCCAGCCCTGTAATAATGAAGGTGTTGTTCCTCTCCCATAGACTTTAACCCCTTAAGGACCCAGCGTTTTTTTTTGGTGACACGTTCGTTTTTCCCTCCTCGCCTTCTGAAAGCCATAACTTCTTTATTTTTCCACCTACATAGACACGAGGGCTTTTATTTTGCGGGACAAGATGTACTTTCTAATGGTGTTATTCACTATACTATAGAATGTACTGGGAAACCGCAAAAAAATTCAAAGTTGGACAAATTGTGAAAAAAAATGTATTTTCACCATGTTTGCGGGGTTTTGCTTTTACGGCGTTCAATCTTCGGTAAATATAATGTGTTATCTGTATTCTACAGGTTGTTACACATCCGGCAATACCAAACATGTAGGGTTTCCGTTATGTTTTGGTACCGTAAAAAAATTCCAAACATTTTCTATTTTTGAAATTTGCGCCACGGCGCCATTTTGTGCGACCAATAACTTTTTTGTACTAACACCTACGGACGTCAGTGAGGGGGCATTTTTTGCGGGCTAAAGTGTACTTTTTATCGCTAGCAGTTTGGAATGCATGCGACTTTTTTGATCATTTTTATTGCATTTTTTGATTGACGTAAAATGACCAAAAAAACGCAATTTTGGCGTTTGGAATTTTTTTTCTTCTACGGTGTTCAGCGTACGGGATAAATGATGTTATATTTTTATAGATTGGACTTTTTCGGACGCGGCTATACCAAATATGTGTAACTTTTTTATTATTTTAATGATTTTATTTGTAAAATGGGGACAGGGGGGTGATTTGAACTTTTACTACTTTTTTTTTGTACTTTAAAACTGTATTTATTTATTTTTTACTGTAACATTGAGGCCACCTGTGGTACTTGACCACTAGGTGGCGCGATTGTTAATACAACCTAATGCATTGCATAGGCAATGCATTAGGGTGTACAAAGATGGCGGTTTCCCCACTTCCTGTCTGCAGACGGAAGTGGGGCAAACCGGCCAGGGTAAGTGACGGGAGCCTTCCCAAGGCTCCCCACCACAATGCCCGGTGATCGGATCGGCGCAGCATCGGCGTTAATTCAGATGCTGCGGCCATCTTTGCCGCGGCGTCAGATGGGTAAAACAGCGCCAGCGGGCGGAGCCACCCACCGGCGCTGTTACTGCCGGGTGTTAGCGGCGATTTGCCGCTAACACCCGCCGGCTGTGCGGGGGGGGGGGTCGCGGAGCGATCCCCCTGCAAAGCCCCTTAGCGGCCCTAGGACGTACTGATACGCCCAAGGTCGTTAAGGGGTTAATGGTCATCGGCGATAATCTATTATCGACTATCGGAAATCGTCTTGATAATTGCCGATATCGACTATCGACCCGATGACGATCGTCAACGTAATTGCTCATCACTAGTTACTGTTCATATTATCCTTCTCTACAATTTATAGTCAATTTTCCTCTTGAAGCCACATCCATAGAGGATGGCTACAGTCCTCTTCACCTTAAATTTCTGAATAATATGTGTATCTGTAGTAGTAGGAACAACAAGCTGTTTGAAGATGGTCTCATAGCCTTTACCTTTAACATTTGTCTATCATTTTCTTTTTAATTTCCTGAGACAACTCAATACTTACCTTCTTTTAGTCCATTTTCAGTGTGGTACACACCATGAGACCAAACAGCACAGTGACTATTTTTCACTCTTTAAATAAGCAGACTGACTGATTATAAGTTTGAAGACACCTGTGATGCTAATATGAAGACACAACTTAGCTTAACATTTCCATATGCTCAAATTATTTTCAATCTTTTCTAGGGGAACCATAATTTTTGCATTTTTGTCCAGGTCGGTTTCATTTTTTTTTTAATTTTCAGTTGAACGAAAATTCAAACACAATGTCTGATTTACACTATTTGATTTTCAGTAAATTTAAATGTATTACTTTTGACAGTTTCTAATTATTTTTGTGACCATTCTTTGTTTCACAGAAGGGTATCAACAATTTTTTCTACATGTACCTTTTTCATTTAGTTACATGCTTTTTTAAGTTTCTAGAGGTAATATAGTTATTTTTATATTGTTTCACCATACTATATTGAAGTTTTTGTATGAGCTAGTATCTGGCCATTATTTTATACTTTTAGTGGCCATTGCTATCTAGCCTTTTTGAATTTTTAATTGTTTTTATTTTTTGAATGTGCTTTGTCTTTAATAAAGCACATAATTTATATTTATTTTGGGTGTGCACATTGATGGTGTGTCCTCTTTTTTCTTTTTTGTTGCTATTTTTAATAATTGTCTGTCACTGTATATCTCTCCTCTATGTGTGTGTTCTGTTCGAGTTAGTTTTAGTCTGGCTGAAGGGTCTTTAAAAAAGAGACACTTTTTGAAGCCGCTCTTTGGCTTGACTATTCAATAGTGATCATGGGTTTTCTAAACCAGACGACCCCTTTAATGGATCAATGAAAATTCTTAAGAGGTAAAACTACACTGTAGCCCACTGTTCAGTAGTTTCAAAATCTGTGTACTTTATTTTTCTTCCTTTTATGTATTTAAAGCTCAGCACTTGCCATTTTATGTGTATGGACAAGTGCAGGAATCCCTAATGTTGATCTGTATGCCGGTTGTAAATCTTATTACATGTTCTTATTCAGTTTGCATGGACCATTGACGCTGAAACTAATTTATGAATTTGAAAAAACATGTGCCTCCTGCTGTGCACTTGCTATGTTTGTGTCCAAAAGCACGCATACAGATAGAGTGTGCATGTTAAGGTCTACTAGGGCATGAAATGTTCTATCTCTGAGAAAGATTGAACTGCTCCTTTATCAGTCTAGCGGTAGCATTCGATGGGAGTACAACAAATATCTTCTGATTACAGTAAAAATACAGCTTTTATCTATGCTTTGAAGGAATGCAGGAATATGTTTAGGTTAGGGAAAGAGAAAAATGGTGCAACTGCACCCACAAAACAGGTCTTCAAACCAGAGATCTGTGAGCTGAACTCCACTTCCATATACTTGAGCAGTCAATCAGAATCCCTGTCTGCCATGATAGCTATACTGAGTAACTTCAGGGGGTAAAGTTTCCCTTGAGGAGAGCACCATAAAGCTGCAGGGTGACCTATAGGCCAATGCTGTGCTCCCTGATAGTAATTGTATTAAACCTCTCACTATTTATTGCTATACTGCCAAGATTGAATCTTACTATGACATAATGTCATTTTAGGTCTAACATTATTATTGGACCCTTTGTTTCTGCTATTGCACTCCAGAACCTTTGCACTGCTCCGTGTACACTTATATGAGGCGGCTAATCATAAAGAACTTGTTATTATGGGCAACTTTAAACCATTAAGCCGAACACCTGAAAAGTAGTTAATGACCAGCACTTTTTTTAGTTTTTGCCCCGTTGCGTTTCAACACTTGTAACTTTTTTATTTTTTCAATGACGCAGTTTTTTTCAAATTTGTTTTCAAATTTTATTTTTTTTTACTTTATTTACACCATTCACATTTCACACTTAATAACTTGTTAGATTCTACAGGTCATTATGGTCATGTGGATACCTAAAATGTGTAGGATTTTTTTGTGTGTGTGTAATGTATGCACAATTATTTTTTATTAAATATTTATTTTTATTTTTTTTTTATTTTTTTTTTTTACACTTTATGTTTTTTACTTTTTTTTAATCCCATGAAGGGATAATTGTTTTACATTTTAACACTTAGCAATGTATTAGCATATTCATACAAGCTAATACATTATAATCTGTGTCAGTCTGACACAGGCAGTGATCAGGGCGGCACATAGTCTGCCCTAGTCACTGGCTTGTTAGACAGCCTTGGGGTCACTCTAGGTCCCCAGGGCTAACTGTGCAGCCATTCCCTGGGTTCTGTTGGGTCACCGGTTGTTCTGATCACCAGACAGAGCAGATGAAACCTTTTGATTACACTGCGGTGACGAACCGCGGCAATCAAAGAGTTAAAGCACAGGGGAATGGAGGTTTCCCTTGCTCCCAGAGCTTGCTGGAGCTGTGTTGGGAGCAGGGCTGTGAAGTACATCCCCGTTCTCAGCGCTGCTGCGGCGCCAGGTGCCGCGAACCCCGATGTCTGCAGCAACATCAAAAGACGTCACTGCAGACGAACGCCTTGCACTGCCCGACATCAAAAGACGGTGGCCGGTCGTTAGTTAAATACTTACTTACTTATATGATGTAGCTAATCATAAAGAGGCTGCTATTATAGGCAACTTTAAATACCCATAAATAAATTGGGAAACTGAAACCTGTGGCTCTCATAAAGGAAGCAGGTTTTTGTCAATAACTAAAGATAAGCACCTTTCCAAATGGTGCAGGAGCCGACGAGAGGGAAGGCCATTCTGGACTTAATACTGCCTAACAGACCTGACAGAGTAACAAAAGTTCAGGTTCGGGTCACCTAGGAAATAGTGACCACAACATAATAAGTTTCCACTTATTTTTTAATGGAGTATTTTGTTGAGGAGCTACAAAAACACTGAATTTCAGGCTGGCTAATTTTAACCTGCTTCAAGAGACCCTAAAGCGCATTGACTGGGACAAGGTCTTCAAAAATAATAGAACAGATAATAAATGGGAGATTTGTAGAAACATCTTAGGGGTGTTCTCGCTACAAAGATCATATCTGTAATGATCGGGACAGTAAAAATAAGCACTTTTGCAATTGGTTTGCATTACCTAAATCATTCAGTATAGCAGATATTAGCTAATCTGTGAGTTTTTAGAGCTAAATCTGCAGCCTGGAGTTGGGCCACGACCCCTTTGGTATGATTGGCTGCCTGATATTTAGTTTAGCCCTGGTCGTGATACACCCCTGTTCGGGAAACACACCCTGTGCTGTGATTGGCTGTTCTACACGCTCTTCCCTCTAGTGAAAACAAAACTGAAACTGTCTTTCTTTGCTGGCTGCTATCTGTGTCTATGCTCTCATTGTCTCTCACTCCGACTGAGCTGTGTAATAAAGGCTGCCTGAGCTCCTCTCTGCTCCTCTCACAGTGATAGCTCTGTGTGAAAGAGCTGTGCAATTACTGAGTCTCTAGCTGTTAGATTCACTCTACCCCCCATATAACACAGCCTTATTCATTCTGTTCCCCCTCTACCTCCTGCCTGATAACAGAGGGGGCAGCAGAGTGCATTTCTCACATTTGTTTCATCATCTCAGGCTGTATGTATAACTGCTTACACCAATGCAGGTATTCTGATTACAAGGATTGGGCCTGGAACGGAGGTGAGAGCTTTCCAGACATGAGAACTGACCATTGCAGGAGGTCTGCAGAGCTGTGACATTCTCTCCCTTCCCTTGTTCACACAGAATTATGATGATGACTAAGAAGGGAGCAGGGAGGGGGAGTGATGATGTCACCATTCTTCAGTTAGGGAAGCCACGCCTACTGGGAGGAGAGACCTGCCTCTGGATTTGAAGCTGTAAGAGAGAGAAAAAGCTCATGTCTGTGAAACCCCTTTAAGTGCCAACTGTGAGAGGTACATACCTTACGGAAATAAAATTATTTGAAACAGGAACAAAACAATGTGGATAAACAGAGATGTAAAGAAGTCAATAAATAACAAAAAGAAAGCATTTAAGCTATTTGAACAGGAGGGCAGTGAAGAGGCACTAAAAAGCTATAAGGAAAAAAATATGCAAAACAATGACAAAGACAGCAAAGCTGGAGACAGAAAGACATATTGCCAAAGAGAGTAAAATTAACCCCAAATATTGTTTAAATACATAGATAGTAAAAAGATTAAAACTGAAAATGTTGGTACGTTAAAAAGTAGTGAGGGAGGGTGATGAGGAGAAATCAAATCTATGAAACAAATTTTTTCTCCACCGAACTTACTGAGGAAAATGACCTTCCTGTTGATGGGCAGATGGATGAGGTAAACTCTACCTTAAATATTTCTTGTCCAATCCAGTAAGAGGTGTAGCTCCACTTTAAGAAGATTAAAATAGACAAATCACCAGGTTCTGATGGTATACATCCTTGTATCCTAAGGGAATTATGTAATGTGATAGAAAGGCCCCTGTTTTTAATCTTTATGAACTGTATAGTAACTGTGGTGCCAATATTCAAAAAAGGGGTCAATAAGTGATTAGGGAAATTAACGACCAGGAAGTTTAACCTCTGTTGTAGGTAAAATGTTTAAAGGTTTTCTAAGAGATGCCATACTGGGGTATCTCACTGAAAATAAATGTATAACTCTGTTCCAGCATGGGTTTATGATGGATTGGTCCTGTCAAACTAATCTCATCAGCTTCTATGTGGAGGATAGTTCTAGACTGGATCGGGGTGAGGCATTGATTATCATATTTCTGGACTTTTCTAAAGCATTTGATACTGTGCCACATAAAAGGCTGGTAAGTAAAATGAGAATGCTTGGACTGGTGGAAAATGTTTGCAAGTGGGTAAGTTACTGGCCTAGTGATAGAAAACAAAGGGTGGTGATTAATGGTACATACTCAGACTGGATCCCAGTTACTAGTGGAATACCACAGGGGTCAGTATTGGGCCCTATTCTCCTTAATTTATTCCTTAAAGACCTTGCAGAAGGATTGCACAGTAGAATATCAATCTTTGTAGATGATACTAAAAATAAGTACATAATCAACACAATAAAGGTTAATGTTCTATTACAAAATGATCTGGATAAGTTGGAGGCCTGGGTAGAGAAGTGGAAGATGACGTTTAACATGGGAAGGAAAAATTATTTCTATGATTACTTGTTAAATGGGAAACCACACCCTCGTCTGGGTATAAATTACATGGTAAAAAGGGGACTTGAGAATCTAGTGGGACAGTAAACTTAAATTGTAGCAGCTCAGTGTCCTGGCAGCAGTGACCAAGGCACAAATAAGTGATATGGGGTGTATTTAAGGGCAAGAAGGGCAAAAAGGAGAACACACACTATCCCTTATACAAGTCAACTGGTTAGATCACACAAAAGGAATATTGTGTACAGTTTTGGGGACCAGTGAACAGGTGGAACAAGACATTGTAGAACTTGAACAGGGTTCAAAGGCAGGGCAACGAAAAGTAATAAAAGGCTGCTGTGGGGGGGCGTGGCCTGCCATGTGAGGGACGGTATTGACAGGGACGCATATGCAGACTGAGCTCTGGCAGGGACCACTCTACCTCCCCCGCCTCCCGCCTCTCACTGCGCGCCCCCTCTCGCTCCTTCCCCCCGCCCCCCCTGTGAAACAAGAAATGGGTCCCAGAAGAAGGCCAGAAGAAGGATAGCCAAGTTATAACCTCCGGCTGCCACCTACTCGCGCGCGAGAAAATCCCTATCTCATAGCTTTTTACGACCACCTTGCTGCCCCCCCCCCGGCATGGAAAAGAGGAAGCCTCCCGCCCACACACGCCGCGCGACTCACTCCCTCCCCCACTCGCCACCTCGGCGGCCACCGCCCTTCTCCCATCACCGCTCGCACACGCACGCTCGCGCCTTGTCGCTCCTGCAAGCGCACCGTCATCACACACTACGCGCGCCGCCGCACCCAACGGTCAACTGTCTCCTGCGCAGCAAGACTCACAGCCGCACGTAGCCTGACAGCAACAACCTCCGACGCCGCAGAGGTCTCAGGCTCTGATTCCCGATCAGTCGGGCCCGCACCGCCACCACGCCGCCCACCGACTGGGAGGCGACCCCTCCCCCCCCACCTCCCCCCGCCCCCTCCGGCGGCTAAGGTATTGCGGGGCTTCCCCGAGACTCCGCGCTATACCGCCGTAGAGCTCCTGCCCCGTGCACACGCCCTCCCGGCCGCCACTGTGTCCTCCACCCTCCCACACCCCCCCCCACCCACTCCGCGCGGCTCACTGACGTCCACACGCTCGCGCACTCGCCGTGAGGGACCGGCCCCACACGCCGCACAGCATGAGATCAACGCAACTGCAGGGCCCGCAGTCTATGCCCGCCATCTTGTGCGGCCTCGAGGAGCATCAGATACCCCATTTCAGCTCCCCGGGACCCTCGCTCAGGAGGCCCACCCATTGCCCGTGGGAAGCCCGCGCGCGCCCCGTATTTGAAACAAGCTACAGCACCTTTGCTTCCCAAATAAGCCCATACCAGACGGGCAGGGGTCTGTGGTGCGGAGGGGGAACACACGAACTAACTTCATGGCTGCGAGCCAGACCACTCTAACCATGGATGGCTCTGTGAAACTGGGCGGCAGAGAAGCTCTTTTGAGTGAATGTCACGCCATGTCAGACCCCATGCCCCCACACTGCCGCAACCAGGTCAGGGCTTCAGCAATGAGTTAACATATTCAGGTACAGCCCCCCCTTCCTCAGAACTCTTTTTTGGGGGCTTACTCTCAGGGCCCCACGCCCCGGTGGAAGCCACTCGCTCACTCGCACTCCTTATCACCCACCGCTCACCGTCCACCCCATATTTGAAGTCTCACACACACCTCGCCGATACTCTGGCCCGGGGCAGGGGACACGTCCCAGGCTTCAGTCGGCCCTGAAACGACTATTCAGTAGCAGATGCCACTTCTGCAATCTATACAGCGATTACATTCCTAGTAAACTACGTGCCTCATTCAGCTCTGTTCCACATAAAAGCTGTCCCCTCCACCAACTCGGGACCCTCTCGGGAGGGGTCAACAAGCACCATTAACCAGTACCTGACACCAGCTCACGCTCTCGATCCAGAGATAGCCGGGCATCAAACGGCTCCGCACGCGCGCGCGCCGCACTCTCGCGCGCTCACTCTCCTTGGTTCTCTAACCCGGGATCCCCAACATGGGCCCGCTCGGCCTTCCCAGCCCGCGCATAGGCTTCTCCCCAGCAGACACGGCTTTTTCGCACCCCAGCAAATTGGAGCGCATACTACTCCCTCCTCAACCTTTCAGCCTTACCCTCTCCTGAGGAAGCCTTCCAAGCCCTCTCTTCACATCCAGAGTTGCAAGCCCTGCTCTCACACACTCCTTCCATTATCAGAATCTTTCATAGCTGAGCAAGATCTCGACGGGCCTGGCACCAGGACCTACAACCGGTCCAGGCAGCCGTAGGGGACTTGCAGCAGAAATGTCAGCAGCTCGAGAAGACGCAAGACTTGGCCTCTAACGCAATAACACGTCTCCAAACTGCAGTGGCTGACCAGATTGAACGTCATAACCATTTAGAGTCTCAACTTGACGACCTGGAAGAATCGCAAACGCCGCAACAACATCCAGGCTCCGGGGCTTCCAGAAACTGCTGCGCACTCTGAGCTAATACCGGCCCTTACTAAAACGTTCAACTATATATAGGAAGCCTCCGCTCTGACCACGACCCTCCTCCCACTCACGCCTTCTCGCGCTCCGAGCCCATAGGGCAATCCGCCATCATCTCGCCTCATCTCCGCCACCTCAACCTGAGAGATGTATTTGCAGGGCTCCACCACTACTCACACCTCTCGCAAGGAGAGAAATTCTGAGGAAAGAGTCTATGGGATCTATTCGCTCTGAAGGCACCCTCATTAGACTCTTTCAAGGACTCTCGCTCACACTGCGCATCCTCTCACACGCCGCTCGCTCTCTCGCGCTCTACTGCGGCATCGCTCTCGCACACTCGCTCAGATCAACTCGATCTCCAAGAAGAAAGAAACATCAATACCGTGTGGCTTCCCATTTCGCACTACAAGTGAAGCATTGTGACTCTACAGTTTCCCTTTCGATCCTGGCTGATCTCCCGGCTTCCTTTCTGACTGGACCATAACATGATGGATATTCTGACTGGAGACCGCGATTGAACCAATTCATCTGGGTGCTTTAACACCAAAACAACGACTGACTCGCGGGCCTGCTTACTGCCATCCCCGAAAGGCCCAACGCTAGAGTGTCGCGAAAAAAGACACCAGCGCGGCGCACAACCCAACGCAGCGCGCGCGCACACATGGCCCTCTGCGCTGAATGAACTTCGCGGATTAGGGATGTGTAAGGTTTCTTAGCCGTGTCTGAAACGTTTTTCCCTCGAGCACACGCGCGCTCGCTTTCACTTCCTTTCTCTCTCTACTGGGTCAGTAATTTACTAACGGCTTCCTACTTTATGTGTCAGCTTTTCCAAGTTGTTATGGGACAATCGCATTGTCAATGTTTCTTCTTACATTATGGCCCTCATTCCGCTCTCGCTCGTGCCTAACATATTTTGATTTTCAGGTGAACATTCTTTTTTTTTGCCCTTGGAGCTCCATGTGGAGTTTCCCTGTTTTTCATTTTCACTTTCTCTTTACCCTGCGGAAGCCATTCCTTGAAGGTGTCACGGTTCACCCCCGGTGCCCTCGCCGCGCGCGCGCACTCATTTCTGGCCAGCTTACAGTGCCTTGGTTGTTGCAGCACGTAGGATGCTTTTTGGTTTGTTTCCTGTATATTGCCTTCTTGTCTAGAAGGCCTTATTGACCTTTCTTGTCATGTCATCTTCCCTTTGCTCCCCTTCTCCCCTCAGCCAATTGGGGTCAGGTTCCCTCGCCAGTCTCACGCAGATCTCGCACGCTCGCGCGCGCGTCGCGCGCACGTTACTCTTTGGTATCGCGTCGCACAGTTTGAGGGTTCGTCCCTTAAATGTCAAGGGGCTCAACCGCGCGCACGCGTCTCTCAACGGTTCAACCTCACATTTTTATACTGCACTAGGCATGAAATCTCTATTCATATGCCCTTCAAGAGACACATTGTTACAAAAGCAGGAGCGGCTTCTTCAAAACACACTCTCTCTGCGCTCACCGCTCTCGCGCACCGCCTGGTACCATAGCCCCCGCGCCCTAAAACTGATCACCGCTCTCTCCTCCTAAAGGGGTGGCCTTTTCATCACAAGTCCCCTTTCAAATAAGGTTCTTGATACTTATATGGATAGTGAGGCGTAGATCACCGGTCTTATCACGCCTCCAAATGCAACCTTCCGGGTCACTTGTATACCATCGCAAATATTTATGTTCCTAATAAAGGCCAAACCCCCTTCCTCACTAGGATGCTGGATGAGCTAACATGCTTTGCCCAAGGCCAAATAGTCCTATGTCGGACCGATTTTAACTTGGCCTTACACCCAGTTCTTGATACGTCGAATGGACGGTCTTCAGTCCCCCACCGTGAACTTAACAGATTGAAGAGCTTATTACACGGTATGCAGCTGTCAGATGTTTGGCGCATTATGCATCCGTGAGAAAGGGACTACACATTTTTCTCAAACCCACACCAGCTGTACAGTCGCATTGACTATATCTTTACTCAACACTCTCTTCTACCCTTCGTTGTAAATACTGAGATAGATGTCATGCTCCACTCTGATCACTCCCCAGTGCAGTGCGACTTTGATCTGCCACATTTCAAGCGCCCCCCGTTTGCCTGGAAGCTCAACGAGTCCCTCCTGCAGGACGCACTCTGCATGAAAGAGCTCCAAGTTGCCATCTCTGATTTCCAAGATCACCATAGGGGCGACCCTACATCCCACCAGGTCCGATGGGAGGCACTGAAATGTGTCATGCGTGGAGTATTGATTAAACATGGGGCGCGACTGAAGCGCGAGGCTGCGAGTAAACTTCGTGCACTGTTAATTGAGCTGCATTCTGCAGAATCTGCCCATAAGGCCTCAGGGTCCGAACCCGATCTGAGAAGTTTGCTCAGGCTGCGCCACTCGGTCTTAGCGCTAATGGAGCGTAAACACAAGCGCTTTCAACAGGTGCGGGAGGCAGGTTTTTATGAGTGGAGCAATAAGCCAGGTAGATATCTAGCCAGAGCACTAAGGGAAAGAAGAGCCTCCTTGTTTGTCCCCCAGATTAAAACTGAGGCGGGGAAACTGATGCATTTGACAGAAGATATTTTGACAGCCTTCCATGGCTACTACTCAAAATTATACAACCTCCCGGGGGCGGCCGAGCGTCCTGACACTGCAGGATCCATGCCTAAGTTACAGGAATACCTACAACGCACAGCTCATCCGGCCTTGACCTCTGAAGTCATTAGCTCTCTGGAAGATCCTTTCTCTCCGCAGGAGCTCCAGACAGCGATTGCCTCATTGCCAATGGGTAAGAGCCCAGGACCGGACGGCTTTACTGCTAAACTTTATAAGGTTCTGCAGGATGAGCTGTCTCCTCCCATTCTGCTTAGCTTTAATTTAGTCTCTCAAACCTCTCCTTTTGCCCCGGAATTCCTCAAAGCTCACATCACAGTTATACCTAAAGAGGGGAAGGACCCGGCCCTGTGTCAGAGCTACCGCCCGATCTCCCTACTTAATACCGATGCAAAAATCTTCGCTAAGTTGATTGCCCTTCGGCTGAATCCTCTTCTTAGCCATCGCATCCATTTAGATCAGGTAGGCTTCATCCCGGCGAGAGAAGCGAGAGATAATACGCTTAAAACATTCACATTGATTAATCATGCTCGCAGGTCTGGAATCCCCTGCATGCTGCTCTCTCTGGATGCAGAGAAGGCCTTTGACCGGGTCGACTGGTCCTTCCTCTCATGTGCCCTTACTTCAATGGGCATAGGCCCCGTCCTTCACGAGAAGATCTTCGCACTATACCATCGCCCGCAAGCACAAATCCGGGTCAATGGATTGCTCTCCAGTCCATTTCCTATACGCAACGGTACCAGGCAGGGTTGTCCTCTCTCTCCTCTTTTATACCCCTTTTGTTATGGACATCTACTCCGGGATATCGCATGAACGCCAAGGGTCAGCGGGATCAAGGGGGCCCAAGTTTGAGGTAAAATGTTCAGTTTTTTTGCAATGACCTGCTTCTATTTTCAAAAAACCCGAACAATCTCCCCCCCTCTATCCTTCAGTCTAGCCCCCTTTTTGGCCCCCTGCCTCCCCCAATTCCCTTTTTCCCATGGCCAAAAGCGGGCCCTTTGGAATATCCTTTTTCCCCCCGGGGAAAGAGGTGGCCCCGGCCCCCTTTTAAGGAAAACTACCCTTTTGCATGGGCCTCTTCTAATTAAATATTTGGGTTTTTAAATCCCGGCAGATCTTAACAAATTGTTTGATCGTAATTTCCTGCCAAATTTTTTTTTAAACTTAATACGTTCCGAACCTCCCCAAAGGGGGTTTAAAAAAGACTTCTTTTGGGAGGGGGCCCGGGAATCAACCTTTTGTAAAGATGAACATTCTCCCCAAAAGATTATTTTACTTTTTCCAGCCCATACCGGAAACTTTTTCCCCAAAACCCTTTTTTTTTTTCTTTTCCTTGCTGGTCTTATTAAACAGTTTGTCTGGGGGGCAAAAACGCCCAAGGGGGCCCCCAGACCCCCCGACTTTGTTGGGCCCTAAAGCCGAGGGCGGGATCCCCGGGCCCCCAATTTTTCAGGCTTACTTTTTGGCGGCGTGGGGTTTTTAGAAAAACTTGATAGCTTTATAATACCCATTTTAAAAACTTTGGGCCCAAAATTTGGGAGGGACTGGTTTTTTGGTTTCACCAACAGGGGGCGACCCCCTTGTTTTCCCAAACCTTTTTGGCCCCCCCCAAAAAGGCCTTAACATCCATTCCTTTATCCTAAAACAGAGGCCCCAAATTTTAGGTAAACCCCCTCTTCCAAAACCTCCCCCCCTAAAAGGGGGGGGTTTCCACTTACTTCTCTTCCCCGGTTTAACCCCGGTATTCCAAAAGAACTCGGTTCTGTAGGACTTGGGATTGGGGGGAGGGAGAGAGTTCGGGATATGAGGGATTTTAATTTCCGATGGGGGCATTAAAAAACCTACCAACCCAAAAAAATTTAAATTTTTTTCTTTTCCCCAAAAATTCTCAAGGTTCATTTTTAAAAACCAAACCCCTGTACCCCTTTTGTTCCCCCCTTCATGTGTCTTTTTGCTTTTTAATAAAACCCCTTACTCCTTTTAAAACGGGTTTTTTCGGTTTCCCTTTCCCTTTTCCCCCACTTGCTGTCTGGGGGTCTATTTTCTGCGGGGACACAGGCTGAGAATTTACCAACCCTTAATTTTCAAATAGCGGGGGAAAAAGGAACTCTCTAAAAAATTTTCTCGGAAGAAAGTGGGCCAAGTACTAGCCCCTGGTCAGCAGGCCCCCCTTTCCCTTTCCATCAGAATTAAGAGTTAAAGTTAAACAAAATTATTTCTAGATGGTACAGAGTCCCCTCGCTCTTACCCCTCCTTCAAAACCCTTTCTTTTTCCCCCTAGGGTGGAGATCCAGGGGAAGGGGGTACAATGTTCCCCAACACTGGGGGTTGGTGCACCCTCCGCCCACTGGCCCCCTAAGGGCCTCCCCCATAAAAAATTGGGGTTTTGGGACCCAAGGGGTGAAAAGCTAAAAAAATAAATCCGGCGGTTTCCCCTTTAAAGCTTGTTCGGGATTCCCCCCGTTTCCCTTTAAAAAATGGGTTAAATAATTTTCCTGCGGGAATGCAGCAAAGGCTTTACCCCTAGGCTCGGCGCTCCACGCCCCCCTCCCTCTATCACAAAATTGGTTAAAAAGGGTCCCCAAATCTTCGAGGGAAGAAATGGGCCCCCCCCCAACTCATTGGGGTTAAACGGTTTTAAATTTTTTTAAAAACCGTTGGGGGGTGGGTTCACTTTTGTGGATCGTCTCACACCCCATTTTCCCCTAATGCATCCAAAATTGTCGGGCCCCTTGACCAGCCCTCCCCCCGGGTGGAGGGTGGGGGAGGGCTTGACCCCCAGCGGGTGCTCCCCTTTTTTTCCCCTCCTGTTTTTGCCGCTTGGGGCTTTTTGTTTTTTTTTCCCCCCTTTTTTTTTTTTTTTTTATTTTTATTTTTTGGTTCCTCAATGTTTTTCCCCTTGGGGGGAAGTCTCTCCGAATGCAGCCCTTTTCCCCCCCCCTTTTTTTTTTTTTTTTTTTTTTCTTTTCTCTCTGTGTGTTTTCCCCCTGGCAGCCCCGCCGGTTCCCTCTTCCCCTCCCCCCGAAGTTTTAGAGGCTCCTTACACCCCCCTTACCGCCCCCTCGGTCCTACCCCCCGGTAATCACTACCCCTCCCCAAACCCCGCCAGGGTTTTTGGACTGATGTCTTTTTTCTCCTACCCGCACTTAGCTTACAGTTTAAAAATTTTGGACTGTTCTATTGTTGTTTAAAATGCATTTTTTTATAGATTGGGTGCCTTTTTCCTGTCTTGAGATGATTGTGTTACTATTCCTTTTATGGTTATGTATACCGATATTGGTTTTACCATTTTAATTTTGCCATTTCAATAAAGCTCTTTTGAATTTTGAAAAAAGGGTGGGGGGGACTGCAATACCCAGAAAAAGTAGCATAATTAGGGTTATTTAGTTTAGAGAAAAGATGGCTTCGGGTGACATAATAAATATGTTTAGAAATATCAAGTGTGAATATAGAGATCTCTCCCAAGATCTATTGATACCCAGGACTGTATCTAGAACAAGGGGACATCCTCTATGTCTAGAGGAAGGAAAGTTTCTAGAGGACAGGGGCGTAACTTTGGTTCAAAAAGTGGGGGGGACCAATTTTCCCTCTCATCCCCTATCTTCCTATCCCTCCCTCCCTCCTTCATTCGCCTTCCCTTTCACTTCCCCTCCCTTCCCTTCGCACCCCTCCTCTCCCTGCAGTGAAGTGTTCCCCTCTAACCCAGCTAGGAAGTCTGAGGGAGCGCTGTGAGCACCCCCTGCAGGTCTGGCCGGAGTACTTATGGAAAACATTTTTGGTGCAGTCCGTAAGGTTATGAGTGGCTCTCTAATTTGTGAAGTTTAGAGCCGGACTGGGACTGAAAAGCAGCCCTGGCAAAGAAACCCAACCAGCCCACCTATAATATTTCCCCCTCTAGGTGGAAATAAAAAATGTTGTGCAATGCAGCAAATTTCGCTGAACCCCTCCCAACCCCCATCACAACTCCATTAAACCCTTATCTCTCAGGCCTGAAAAGTAGTTAATGACCAGAATGTTTTTTTTAGTTTTTTTTTTTTGTAAACATAATTTTTTATTAAATTTTACAATAAAAAAAACCCATAAAATTTAACTGTCCCATTAGATGAGATACTACTTGATAACACAAAGAAATAATATAAGGCATCATTAGTACAAATAAGAAAAGTACTAAGCAATGAAAGTACAAAATAGCACTAATGACATACTTTGGTATCAGAATAATAAGGATGAAGCAAAAGAGGTCTCCATCTTCACTTAAGAAAGAAAACAAAAAATAATAAAAAAGTAACCCCCCCCACAAAAAAAACAAACAAAAAAAAAACAACAACACAGAACAGTGGAAACCCATACGCGTTATGTTAAGAGCATAAATCACATACACCTATGAAATCAAGAAAGGTCGGGGATAAAAAGTGAAAACAAATACTGTGCTGATACAATGCTGCGGGATAGTCACACGGCCCCTCGCCCCAAAAGGGCCCGAGGGAGAGAAATAGATAGAGGAAAAAATTCACCCCCAACTCTGACGCACAGTTACCAAGGGAGTATCCAGGGCACGGTGTCAGGATATGGATGAGGGAAAGCTCCCAGGTTATGGGATACAGACATCCAAAGCCCCCAGAGTGCCCACTAGTCGAGAGGAGAGATACCAGGAGGTGTAAACAAAAGGCTGCATGATATCCTTGATCTCCTGGGGGGTGTAAAAGTTAACTATAAACTCCTGCCATTTCTTGAAAAATTTAGAGCATTGGGTTTCCTTAGTCCTGATGATGTCGATTTGTCCATTTCCAGATGATGTTTTACCCCCTGGATCACTTCCTGAAATGTAGGGACAGTTGGAAATCCAAAAACCATTTGGCCAGGAGGCTTCTTTTAGCCGCTAATAAAAATATATGCGGGAATTTGGGGGTGGTTCCTGAAATGTTGTGGTAAATATGGAACAGGAGCTGTGTTGGCTCTAAAGTTAAATGACACGAAACTTAAGATTCGGGTTTGTATAACTGTCCCCCAGAACTTCATGTTTCCACACAGGTCCATATACTATGGACAAAATTCGTGCGGGGGGGGTGCCACACTTGGGGCAGGACATCAAACGGTCTGGACAAGCTGGATGGGGGGGAATATTAAAGCTGTAAATTGCGCAATGGGCAATTCTAAAGAATGTGTCCCTCCATTTCTCATTAACTATTATATTTTATGGTTTCTTCAGCCATCCCTGGAAAATTTTGTAGTAGAGATCTCGGGTTTTAGGGTAGACCTTCTCCCACCTAGAAAAAATCCTGAAAGGGCCCCTCGTTTCTAAAACCCCTACGAAGACCAGCATTATAGCGCTGATAGAGAGTGGTCTGTTGAAGAAGTAGGGCCAATAACATTATCAAAAGCATTCAACTTAAAATGCGACGGCTTCATGTCCTTATTCTATAAAAAACTCACTATTTGGGAGTAACCCAAAAATGCGATGGTGGCAAGGTATATTTTTGAGATAATTCTGAGAGAGAGTATATCTGTTGGTGGGAAGGGTGAAAAAGCTGGGAAATAGTTACAATCCCCTTACTCCTCCAGTCGTTAAATTGGGGGTTATCAAGGCCAGGTTTGAATTCTGGGTGTCCAGAGATAGGAAGGTATCTACTGGTCTGGTAGGGCAGAGAAAACAGGGTTCTACAGGCTTCCAGGCTCCAATCGTGTCCTCATAATGAGGCTATGTTTCGCCACCTTAGGAAGAGCAGAATATTTGGTATGAAGAAGGCCTGGAAGCGTCAGGGGGTAAAACCAGTCCCGCCTCAGTAGAGAGATTGGAAAATATCTGGAAGACTGTTTAACCTATCCGATCCTTTGACGCAGGAGGCTGGCTAGTTATACAACCTTCAGATCCGGCAAATTCAGCCCCCCCCCCTCTATCCCTTGGGAGGAACAGTGTCGCTAGGGCTAGCCGGGGGCGTTTTTTCTTCTTAGGAAAAAAGTGAAACCAGTATAAAGTTGGCGGACATCTTTATGTCTAAGCAATAAGGGGATTGTTTGTAACAAATATAGTATTTTTGGGAACGTCATTATCTTGAAAAGATGAGCCTTAGTGAGTAAGGGGAGCGGAAGATGCACCCAAATGTTCTAGTTCCTTACCAATTTTGAGGAACAGAGGGGGGAAAATTGAGGTGAAAAATGGACTCAGGGGATTACCGATATTTATTCCCAGATACCTGATGGAGGCACCCGCCAGGGAAATAGGTAACTTGTGAAGTCGATGTGAGGTAGGTGAATGAGCAGGGGAGAGATCCAACAATACTGACTTAGAAACATTAACCTTGAAGCCCGAGAAAAGGCCAAACTCATGTAACAGATCTAAAGCTTTCGGAACCTCCACCAGTGGGTCAGATAGATAAATCAGAAGATCATCAGCGAATAAGGAGACCTTAAAATTGGATGAACCCATATTAATGCCCAGGAGATCTGGATTAGCGGCCAGGGTTCTGGAGAGCGGCTCTATGGCCAAATTAAACAGTAGTGGGGATAATGGGCATCCCTGGTGAGAGCCTCTCCCCAAATGAATGGCCCTAGAAAGGTATAGATCTGAGTGCAGGGATTGCTATATAGTGAAGAGATATAGGAACGGAAGGCTCCCTGGAATCCGAATCCGTCCATCACTGCCCCCAGCCATCTCCAGCTGACCCTTGTCGAATGCTTTTTCTGCATCAATGGACAGGACAGCTGGAGATGAGTGTGAAGCCCCGGATTACATTTGATCTCATCCAGGACAGTAATGATTTTACGAATATTAGAGACAGCTGCTCTGCCCTTAACGAATCCTGTCTGTTGAGGGGGTAATGAGACAGGGAAGAGTTTTGGGCCCGCCTGTCTGCCCAACACCTTAGAAATGATTTTTAAGTCAACATTTATTAATGAAATTGGGGGGTATGAGGAGGGGGAGAGATACGTCCTTTCCTGGCTTCGGTAAAACCTTTTATAAACGCCGTGTTCATATATTGCGGGATGGGAGTGTTAGTCAGGAATTTGATTAGAGACGGTGGTCAGAAGGGGTGTGACTTCAGGATTAAGAATCTCGTAGAATTCTCCTGAGAAACCATCGGGGCCTGGGGCCCTTTTTTATTACCCAAGTTCTTAATAACCCTAGAGATTTCTTCATTTTGGACGGGTTGGTTAAGGTAGTCCCTATCTGCCTCAGAAAGGGAGGGGAGAGACAGACGGCCAAGCCAGTCTGAGGGGTCCCTGTCCTTGGAGGTTTCTGGTGAATATAAATGGTCATAGAACTCCCCGTAGGACATTATTAATAGCAGTAGCAGAATATTGCATAGTCCCGCATGAGTCCTTCAATGCATAGATATTGGAACTAGAGTTAATCCCCTTAGCAAAATTGGCTAAAAGCCGCCCTGCTTTGTTCCCAAACCTGAATAATTTAGCTGACATCCGGGATCGCCGGTAAACCTCTCTATACTCCAGCCAGCGCTCATACTCTTTTTTTAATGGTAGACCATTGGAGTTTGGCTGCACGAGTTGGGTTGGAGAGAAAATCAGTGTAAGATTGCCGAAGCTTCTCACTCAACAATCTAATTTGATCCGCAACTACCTTCCGACGGGTGTTAGTGTAAGCAATCAAGTGGCCTCTAATGACGCTTTAGCTGGTCTACCAAAGTAAGATGGCTCCGTCTCATCCTCCCGGGGTTTTCTTGTAAAAATTGCAGCCACCACCCTTGGAGGATATTAGCAAAGTCCTCGTCCCCAAATAGGTAAGACGGAAATCTCCAGAGGTAATCTGTACCCCTTTGGGAACAGCGTCTGACAGTTGGAGGACAAGAGGGGCATGATCTGAAATACTGTAACTAAATCCTTAATATCAAAAGAGATCCACCCTTTGCATGGCTTGGGGAGAAGTGAAAATAATCAATACGGGACCATGAATTGAGGATGGGAAAAAATTGGCGGCGGGCGGCTCCCTCTCTGCCCCCCCCTGCTACTTTCCCAGGACTGTCTATCACAGCTGCAGTGCCTGCTGACAGCCCCTGTGTCCTCCATATACTACAAGGAGAGGAGCCTCTTTATATACCTATCACTGCTGCCTCACCTGGGCTCACACCTGCTGGGCTCTGCAGAACTTCCACCAACTCCTGATTCTCCCCTCTGCCCACCCGCGGGGCTGACTCCGCTGACTGTCCATGCCTTCATCTCTCACATAACATAGCTCAGATCCTAACATAACATCTAGTGCTGGCCAAGCAAAGATCACTTACCACAACTGCAGTTTTATAGCTCTGAATCTCTCTTCTATTCTCCATTCCTCGAATGGACCTCTTCGTCCAAACAATGGGAAAAACGAAGGCGAATAAGACGCAAAATCTGCCAGTAACAGCAAGACAAGTAACGTTGAGACCGAACATAAATCGCTGAGTCCACCGCCACTCTCTCCTTCCAACCCTCCGCCACTAAATGCAACCTGCCTCTGATACCACTGATGGCTGCGATGAGGGCGCGATTGATGACTCCATGGTGGACTATAAAAAATTGGCCATTGTGGTGGCCCAGAAGATGGCTCCAGATATCCAGGAGACATTGGCAGCGACGATCTCCGCTACAGTCACGGCCATGTTTGTCAAAATCCAGAACGATATCAACAAGCAGGCTCAGCGCACCGATGACCACGAACAGCGCCTCCAAGAGCTGGAGAACAAGCTGGACTCCACCAACCACACCCTGGCCCAACTGCACTTTGACAACCAGCGGTTCTCAGATAAAATGGACGACTTGGAGAACCGGTCTCGCCGCAACAACCTGCGACTGATCGGGATTCCAGAATCGGTGGCAGCGAGAGATCTACATTCCTTATGCGAGTGCCTACTGCCAGAACTCTTAGGGCTGCCCCAACCCTGCAGAGTGGAGAGAGCCCATAGAATCGGCCCAGACCTGCGATCCCGTGACTCCTCAGCCAAGCAGGACCCACAACTGCACCCATCTCTGAGAGAACGCCCACGTCCAGTGATTGTCAAATACTTGGACTTTAATAAAAAGTCAGCATCTTCCTAGCCTTCAAAAATCTCAAGCAGCCACTGGAAATAAAGGGACATAAGATTCTTATATTTGGAGATTTCTCTGTGGAGGTGGCCAAGCGACGTCGAGCTTTCTCATCACTGTGCTCGGCCCTCTACCGCCAACACATTAAGTTCGCCCTCACCTATCCGGCTACTCTGCGAATCTATCACCCAGATGGATCCCTGTCAGCCTTCACATCCCCAGAAGCAGCTTCAAGGACTCTGAGACACCTTCTTAAATCTACAGCGGAGGTAGTGGAGGCCTCTTCCCCGGATTCTACGCCTAAAAGAAGAGCAGGCTCCAGAGACTGGTCAGAGACTTCACCGCCTAAATCGTTTTTTTTTAGTTTTTGCCTCCTTGCGTTTCAACAGTTGTAACGTTTTTATTTTTTCAATGACGCAGTTGGATGAGGCCTCGTTATATTCGAGACAAGTTGTACTTTATGGTGGAATCATTTAAATTCACTTATAAATAATTGCAGAATTTTTTTTATATTTTTTTTTACATTTTTTTACACCATTCACATTTCACACTTAATAACTTGTTAGATTAGGTTATTATGGTCATGTGGATACCTTATGTGTGTAGGCTTTTTTGTGTGTGTAATTTATGCACAATTATTTTTTTTGAATATTTATGTTTATTTTATTATTTATTTTGTATTTATTTTTATACTTTTTAAAAATTTTTTTTACTTTTTTTAAAAAATCCCATGAAGGGAGAACTGTTTTACATTTTTTTTATACTTAGTAATGTATTAGCATATTCATATATGCTAATACATTATAATCTGTGTCAGTCTGACACTGGCAGTAATCAGAACAGCACACAGTGTGTCCTAGTCACTGGATTAGTACACAGACAGCTCTGGAGCCACTCTAGGTCCCCAGAGCTGACTGTGCAGCCGTTCCCCGGGCTCTGTCGGGTCACCGGGTGTTACGATCACCCGACAGAGCAGGGGAACCCTTTGATTGCGCTGCGGTAACGCACCACCGCAATCAAAGGGTTAAAGCACCGGGTTGCGGAGGTTTCCTCCACATCCCGGTGCTCGCAGGACATGTTCTGGGATCGGGGCTGTGTAGTACAGCCCCGATCCCAGCGGAGCTGCAGCGTCGGGCGCCGCAAACCCCGAAGTCTACAACGACGCCAAAAGACGTCGCTGTAGACAAACAACCCGCACCAGCCGACGCCAAAACTCGGTGGGCAGTAGTAATGGGGTTAAATTTGTTATACACACGACAGAATGAGGAAATAAAAGAAGCCAATCTTATTGTACCCTTAGGAATCACTTATGTCACATACTGTGCCCCAACATTTATTTTGTTGCATATCATTCACCAGAAATGGCATCACTCACTGCACCTAGAAATTAATTATATTACACATGGGAGCCACATAAATTACACTACTAACTGCACCTTAGAAATGAATTGCACATTGTACTTAAGAAATAATATAATTCACTTTACCCCAAACATGTATTATATTACACACTGAACCCGAGAAATTAATTACATTACTCACTGTACTCCAGAGATTACATTATACCATACCCCAGAGATTACATTACACCATACACCAACGATTACATTACACACTGTACAACAGAGATTACAATACACACCATACATGAGAGATTACGTTACACACTGTATCCCAGAGATTACATTACATTACTCACTGTACCCCAGAGGTAACATTACTCACTGTACTCCAGAGATTACTACATTACTCAATGTACCCCAGAGGTTACATTACTCACTGTACTCCAGTGGATACATTACTCACTGTACCCCAGAGATTACTACATTACGCAATGTACCCCAGAAGTTACATTACTCACTGTACCCCAGAGATTTCTACATTACTCACTGTACCCCAGAGGTTACATTACACTGTACCCCAGAGATTATATTATTCACTGTACCCTAGTGATTACTATGTTACCCACTGTACCCCAGAGAGTAGTTTACACAGCGTACCCCAGATATTAATGCATTATTCACCATACCTCAGAGATTACTACATTATTCACTGTCCAACAGAGATTATATTACACCATACCCCAGAGTTTATTACATTACATGCTGTAGCCCAGAGACTAAGTACATTAGAAAAGGTACCTCAGAAATTGTATGTGTATATATACATATATTGAACACAGACACACTACACAGTTAGGGTAAGTTCACATGACGGTTTATCGGCACCATCGTTTGCTTGTTGGAAACTTGGCGCTTGCAAACGCAGAATTCTGATGAACAAACGACCCAGACTGCCCGAGGAAGATTTCTGTCTCTTATCCTTTAATGCTGTTAGTGCGGAAAATGCCTCAAAGAATACTTTGTAGGGGCTGACAGTTTGCGCTGAAAATACTCAAGTAAAGTCAGTGTCATCTAAACAACGACACTGATTTTATATAGGGTATAGATTAGACGCAGGTTCTGAGGCAGATCCAGCACTGAATCCGCCACAGAACCAGCATTCATATCTTCCGTGTGAACGTACCCTTAAGTTACGTTCACACAGCGTATAGCACTCTGCTATCTGCTGGGGGTTTTGGAAGTAGGCGCTGGCTAGTCCACACTTCTATATTGCTGCGGGGCCGGCCCCATTCACTTTCACTTTTTTACAGAGTGTGCTGGACTGTGAGCAGCATTCTGATTGGTGAAGCAGCCCCTGCTGACTCCTGCTCCACCAATCAGCGCTGCTCTCACTCTGCACTTGACACTTGAGGCTGTTACCTACTCTGTCCCCCCAAAATGCACAGAAATATAGGAGGTAATGGGTGAACTTCTTGCTCCTCGGTGCTCTGCCCTCCCCACTTACCATATTCTCAGGCTTTCATATGGATTACTTTTTATTGAAGTGGCAAAAAAGTGGGGGGGACCGTCCCCCCACCCAGAAAAATGTGGGGGGATCAGTCCCCTCCATACCCCCTTAAAATTACACCTATGCTAGAGGAGTCTCTAGAGGAGACTACCGAAAAGTTTTCTCTACAGAACAGGAATCAGACTATTATTAGGCCTAATGGCTAAAGGAAAAATTGCAGGATTTCTGTTTTTAAAAAAAATATTGATAGTGATATGGAAAATAAAAAAAATTCACTTTTAAAATGCGTTTAATATAAAAAATGAGTTATTTTTCTGATGACAGATTCCCTTTATCCCACTACTGACACATGACATATGAGTACGTCATGATGCTGGTCTGGTCCTATGTAGGGGGCTTACTGAGTAAGTCCGCTACAAAGGAGGCTGGTGTCAGCTGCTAATTGCATTGTTTAACCTTTTAGACGCAGCCGTGATCGCAGCATCTAAATGAACAAGAAACTGTACTGGGCACCATTTTTCCTTTCGACAACATGGCAGCCCGAAGCCTAATGATGGCTTCAATAGACGCCATGTTTAGGTTTCTATTAATTCTGTCTCAGGTTTATACAATGCAGAGAGGTGTATTGATGTTCCCGCACCCTAGTGGTCAAGTACCCTGAGAGGACTCAATGTTAATGTGTAAAAAAAAAGAAGTTTTTAGAGTATAAATAAAAAAGTATTAAAAGTTCAAATCACCTCCCTTTTGCCATTTTTCTAATAAAAAAACATAAGAACTAAAAAGTTACACATAATTAGTATCTCCGCATTCGTAAAAGTCAGATCTGTTAAAATATAACATCACTTATCCTGTACGTTTAACCCTAGAAAAAAATCCAAAACCCAAAATTGAGGTTTTCTTGGTCATTTTACATCCCCTAAAAATTAGAATAAAAAGTGATCAAAAAGTCACATGTATCTCAAAATGTTACCAATAAAAGTAAACGTCAGTTTGCAAAAAATGCACCATTACTCAGGTCCATAGGTGGAAGAACAAAAGACTTATTGGTCTCAGAGAATGGCAAATTTAAGAAATAGTGAATGTTTGTATTTTTTTTTTTCAAATTCTAGAAAAAGTTTTATTGAAGGTCGAATACCATAAACACATGTAACAGTCTTACAATAAGGGCAAAATAACAGAGAAGAGCCCTGTAGTTGAGGGCTCAGCATTGTGAGGTGCACAATCATATATGTCGACCTAAGAACATAAGAAAAGAACCAAAAAAAAAAGTCATTGGTTTCCAGGGAGCCCATCCATTCCCTATCTCAATAAGCATCACAAAAAGACAATACAGAAATTAAGGGTCGCCACCGGCATAAGAAATACAACAGTACTATAGGTAGCAAAGAAGAGGGGAATAGGGCGGAAGAGGTAAGGGAAGAAAGGGGAGAGAGGGTTCAGAAAAGAAAAAAAAAAAAAAGGAGGGAAGGGGGAGGCTAATAAAATAGCAAAGCGCTGTGGAAACAGAAAAATATTTTGTATTTTTTTAACAGTACTAAAACATAATGAAAACCCTACATGTTTGGTACTGCTGGAATCGTATCAACCTGCAGAATCCAGATAACCCATCATTTATACTGAAAAGTGAATGCTGTAAAAACAGAAACTCCTGAAAACATGGCGCATATTTCACCCCACTATGATTTTTTTTGTTTGTTTCCAAGTCTATTCTATGGTACGATCAATAACACCTTCAAAAAGTAAATCTTGTCCTGCAAGATGGAAAAATAAAAAAGTTATGGCTCTTGGAAAGGTAGGGAGGAAAAAACAAAGAGCCATATTATTATGACCTCGCAGCAGGAAGGGGTTAATCCCCGACACCATGGACAGGAATGCTACCTCTGCACCCTTTATTGGCTACACCTATGCAACCTGCCTCAATTTGGGTTTAAGGGGATCTGTCCACTTAATTAATAAGGTAAAAACATTGAAAATTCTGTTTTATCTGACTCTACATGACTAAGGAGATGTCTCTGAAATGTGTCAGCGTGTTTATTGTGTTCTTGTAACCGTATACGATTTTAATATGGAGGAATAAAAAAAGTCTTGGAATTTTATCGAACACTTGGATTGAAGCTGGATTTATCTTTATGTTGGATTGAGGTTGAAACGTGATTATAAATGTTTTGGTGAAAAAGTCAGTTTATGGAATCATCTTTATTTTCTTAGTAATAAATCAAGAAACAATTCTATTTCAATATTCACTTTCACCTTGTAGCAATTGTGCTAAACCTTGCTAAATTACTGATACTTTGATGGATGTCTTCAAGTAGTACAGCTATTTTGTCGTCTGCGTCAACCTTAACAATTGGCCCCCTAGGTCTATGATCTTTTTATTATGTGTTTTCCATTTTACTAGCGGAATCATTGTTCAAACTGACATGCTAAACTACAATTGCCTTTGCTATGCAGGTAAATTGCTTAAAAATAAGTGGAAGGATTATTCTTATAAGTGAGCACTGAGCTACTGACAACTGTGGACATTGTTGTACTTAAGGTAATTTAATCAAAAGTATCCTTATATGCATTTTTCTAACTGTAACTGTATCATTTTTATTTTATTAGATTTGAATGATTCAAAAAGTGTCTGAAAATCTTTCAAAAACAGCTCTGCTTTTGTCTGTGATTGCATTTCATCCCCCCATTCACTTAAATATGGCAGAGCTTTAATAATATCTATAGCAAATTGACCAAACTTTCTTAAAATATTTTCTCCTTTTAATCATGAACGATACAAAAAACAGACAACAGTCTTAGAAGTCATAGGAAAAGGTGCAATACTTATCGCATTAAAGCGTAGTCCATATTTTTCAATGTATTAGATATGAGGATAGCTGGTGTTGCGGACGGCTCCTGCCCTCCAGCTATCCTCATATCTAATACCATTGAAAATATGGACTACGCTTTCCGACTGAACAAACAAAAGGTGCATACGATTGCTTATAAATAATAGGTTATTTGTGTATTTGAGAGCATTAATAATAGACACAACCCATGGATAAGAATGGTGCTGCTTAACCGATTCCTAACACATTGCTTTTTTTCATCACAGCCTTCCATAAAACATGACTCAAAAAATGAAATAAAATTATTTTAATTAAGGACATTGTCATTGTGGTCCCTGCTCAGAGCCGTGGACGTGCTCATGTCGATACTGACAGCTCTTACCCCTCCTGCCAGCATCTACTCACCACTCCATGCTCCTGCTCCCATCTCTGATATAGTAAAGGACACATTGTGCCACCCAGCCTGATCTCATGTCGATACTGACAGCTCTAACCTCCTGCCAATCTACTCACCATCTCATGCCTCCTGCTCCCATCTTACTGCGTTGTGACGCGATGTGCATCCCGCATCATCAGGTTTATATGCTGTACACTCATTACCTGGCATTAACCGCCCCCCCAGACTTAGGGAACTTCTTGCCTGTGCTCAGGGTCAGTTTGTACTTGGTTACAGGGGTCTCCCACGTCGCTACTCCTGATGTGGCCGCTTGCGTGAAGTATCAGTCGGAATGCCAGGTCTAGAACTGCGAGAGCAGACAGAGGTTGCAGGTCTTCGGTAGGTGGTAGACTGGCATGGCGGCTGGTAATAGCTGATGGTTGAAGACTGGCGTGGCGGCTGGTAATAGCAGATGGAAGAAGACTGGCATGGCAGCAGGTACAACAGAAGGTACAAGTCTGGCGTGGCAACAGGTACAACAGCAGGGCTGGCAGCGTCAACATGAGCACACCCCCAGTCCTGAGCAGGGACTACAGCATGCATCATGAAAGACATATGGGGCGACATATGCGCATAATATTAGTATAGAATGTGCCTGATTTATGAACGCACTCTATAGCAGTTCATAAATCAGGTGCATTCTAGCGCTTGTACGACATTTCGGGCTCAGGTATAGCACTTTGAAGGTGGTTTACCTGTTCCAACAGTAATGCACCAGCAGTTGCCGTACTGAAGCTATAAATCTATAGCTTTGTACGGTTCCAGTGCGCCCCACCTCCCGAACGTTCCCCGAAATCAGGCGCATTACAAAGTGCTGCGTAAGCTTTGTAATGCACATGATATTGGCGTACAGGCCATTTAAACATGTTGCAAACGGAGCTGCGCTGGATATCGGGCTGAAAAAACTCCAGATATCTGGCCCCGTTCATACATGTCACCCACGGTGTTTCAGATCAATGAGAAACAAAGATTATTTAATAATAAAAATTGTATAACGCTAAATAAAAACAAAAAAGAGTGGGAGGGGAAAAAGACCATGCAGACACTTTTGGCGATATGCATGAACGGGGCTGTACCAGTTATCTGGCATCAAAAAACTGTAGTAGACCTGTTCTATAGATGTATGAACAGTTGCACTCCAAACTTTGGCGCGGTACATGCCTGCGCAAAACTTTTTAATGTGCCAAAAAATATTCCTTCATGTTCTAAAATCCAAAGCAGAGTGTGGCCAAAAAAGTTGGTGGTTTCCAGTTAGCTGTGTGTAAGATTTGGTGCAAGTATAAACATAATTTAAAGGTTATAAAAGGAAAACATACAAGTAGACCAAGGAAGTCATCAAGGTGTATAGAAATAGTAAAGCAATATGTCTTGAAAACAGAAAATGTGCAATAAAACATATAAAAAAGCCCAGAGACAGAAACAGGGTTTCAATGTTTGTCACTAGACTGAAAGAACTCTGCAAAATGAAATGGAATTTAGATATGAAGAAGCCAAAGGAAAACCAGTACTCAATGTAAGAAAACAAGCTTAAAGCGGGCAAAAGAGAAGCAATCATTGAGTTGGTGGATTGGATGAAATGAGATTCAGTGATCAGTAACAAATCTGCATTTGCTGAGGAGATGATGCTGGGACTTTTGTCTGGTGTCGTTGTAATTAAACATATAACGATGATGCCTGAAGAAAACAATCACATCTCCGCCGTGTAATTCAAAACCGGCGCCGCTCCAGATAAAATCTCATCTCTTTATTTACATCCTCATTAAAACAGCTGAAAAACGTAAGCACTACATTCTTATATATCCATAAATCACATCAGGAATGGAGAAACAAGATTTGGTTAACACGTTTTAGAACAGTGTGGTATTTACTCATTGTATCATGTTTCCAGCAAGATGAAGATACATGTCCGGATGAAACACCCCTCCCTCATCTCTCCTTCACATCATATACAAACAAAAATACTAAAAAAAAATCAAACCATATGAGAGTGACATATAACAACAGTGTCCGATCAATAACACAGCATTAAAGGTTTTTTCCATCTCATAATGTGAAGCCACGTTGCTATGGGATACCCTCACTTAAAGGTTTGTTTTCACTTCAATAATTAGCTTTTAACATGTAGAGAAAGGTAAATGAAGACTTTACTAATACTTGCTGTGTTCATGTGCTTATTCAAGAGATAAAGATTTTATTACTGTAGCGTACACAGTTTATCTGATAAGTCTCCCTGCTCTCTCTTATATCTCATTTCTCCAAGCTGCCATCAGTCAGTAACTCAGCCCGACTATGGAGAGCCACTCCCTGCTGAGTCTTATCTTTAGCACAGGAGCTCATTTACCTAAGTTAATGAAAAAGTTTTAAAAGGAATCTGTCAGGTGGTTTATGCTGCGCTATATAAAAGCAGGATCTTCTAACACAGTGCTAGAAAAAATAGTACGCCGGATCGCGCGCTAGTGCAATAACGTATATTGAGTTCGAAGAGCAAATAGATATTATTGCTCACCTGGTTAAGTTGTACTGACTGTGGTACAACTCATTTGTAGGAATATCGATATTTGAGTCCTCTGGTGGTCCTTGATTATGCATATCCGGTGGTTATGCTGCCAGTATCCTGCTCGGGCAGCTATCCGCACCTTGATACTGTCAGTTTTCCAGTTATTGCATTTATATTCTCTCTCTTCTTATAGATATTGAGAGAAAACAATTAGAGAATAGTAAATGGCACTACCTTCTGATCAGGACCCACTATAGACTATAGGTAGACAATGGTGATAAAATCACACATAATTATAAAATAAAAGTAAAATAATATAACATAATATATAATGAGTGGTGCTGTAGTAGCTTGAATTAAAATGTTAGTTTATTAGTAACCACAATGAGAGTAATAAAAGCAATAGGAGTACTACGTGTTTCGATTGCTTGCATGGCAGACTTCCTCGGTGTAACGTTGGTGGTGTGGATTTGCTGGACCACCACAAGCAGTGGTATAAACCGTGTCATGGAGTGGAGTCTAAGGAGCCTCCCGGTCTTTGCCAGTCCCCGCCGCAAGAGTGGTTGAACTTGTGCGACAGGAGACTCCCAGGTCACAACCCGTGACACAATTTGCTTGCGGTGGCGGCTGGGGGTGTACATGGTACAGAATCGTAGGCAGAGATGTAGTCAGGGAAAGGCAGAGAGGTCAGGGCAGGGGGCAGGCAACGTAGAGAGAGGAAACAGGCAGGAGAACTGGTACACGGTAATTACAGGAACACTATAGGTTATCCAAATATTAGAACAAATGAGAACAGCACTACAGTCCAAATTTCAAACTTCCAAGTGCAACATCATCCAAGCACAATTCAGTCCCATACCTGTATACTTACAAATGTCCACGAATAAAAAAGTGGAAGCAGCATATCCATACATCCTCTGGACGCTTTACTGTGAAAAAAATGATCAATACATAAGCACGTAAGCGCTACGAAGAAGTGACATGTCACTTCTCCACCCGGGCATATAATACGATCGTATCATACGCCCAGGGAGGTGAGGTGTAATTTATAGTTCTCTATGAGAGCTATAAAATACCGTAATTGTGGCACAGGAAGGGAAGATCTCTCCTTAGGGAGAGCACCGAACGAACGGCTTGTAGAGTTTTTGTTTTGCCTTTTCGTCCTCTACTTAGCATCTGCATATCACAAGGCATTATGGGAAAGGGGCTGAGAAGCCCACAGCACCCTCTGTTGGTTGTAACAAATCCTCAATTTGCTTTTGACCCACCGAGTCTTGAGAAAGCAAAAAGGATTTTTTAGCCAAGCCAGTATCTCTCATCTGCAGACAACGCTGTTTCGGGACTTTTGTCCCTCTTCAGTGCAGAGCAGAGAAGATACTGGCTGGCTGTGTGGGAGGCATCGGGTAGCTCAGGAAGGGAAGACCTCTCCTTAGGGAGAGCACCGAACGAACGGCTTGTTGAGTTTTTGTTTTGCCTTTTCGCCCTCTACTTAGCATCTGCATATCACAAGGCATTGTGGCACTCATTTCGCCACGTATAAAGCGCAAATACGTGCCGCAGTTACGCCGTGTGAACATACCCTAACAAACATTTTTCAGATTAGAAAACTACATGGATAGTGGGGTCATTTGAAAAACAACTATACAAATAGATAAAGTGGTTGTCTGGCCCCTTACATTTTTTAATGAAGGTTTAGAACATTGTAAAATGGTAAAAAAAAGTAGTACTCGGGTAACTGATGCTCGACTGCTTCATTCCAACACTTCCCAAGACCACTGCTGGACTCTACGTCCTAGTCTACATCCTGTACAGACATGTGACATGTGTTGAAGCCAATCTCTGGCCGCAACGCTGACGCTTTACAGCCAGAGATTGGCTTCAGTGGTCAAATGTCCATTTCAAAGGAACCAGGCAGAGACTTGTGGGTGCCCTTGAAGTGTTAGAACAGGAATGGTAGTGGATCAACAAAGTAAGTACTCCTTCGTTATTTTACAGCAGTCTGAGCTGTTTCTTTAAAAGAAAAATGTAAGGGGCCAGAAAAGCCCTTTAAGTCTTTTTGACTTTTCAAGAAAAAGATTGCCTGTATTTCTTTATGACAAAAATTATCTCCAGTTTTCCTACTGACGTGGGCCTGTAGCTGCAATAGATCTTGTACTAAATCCTCAAATTTGTCATAAATGACAGGGTAGGATCAGATTACATCAAAATATGGATTCTTGGTTGTAAAGTTCATTGCTGTACTGATAACTATGCTTCTCTGATTCTATTTGTAATTAACAGAGATTTCCATATGTTATTTGATCCTGAAAAAGAATTGAAACAGACGTCTATTGTCACGGTTCACACCGCGATCCCTGCTTCGGACTGAAGATGTGCCCATGTCTCCACTGGTGTCCCTGCTGTGTCCCCTGTTGCGGTACCTGTGCTGGTGGCCGCATCTGAGCTGGTGGCTCATCTATCCTTGCTCCTTTTCCATGGCATTCCACGAGTCCGTCAACTTAATGAGATTTAAAGGCACAGTGTACTAATTACCTGTCCAGTGACTTATGACTTCCTGTGATTTAAGGAACTTCCTGTCTCTGCTCCAGGGTCAGTTCGTTGATGTTCCAGGTGTTCTTCAGTGATCCTGACCACTGTTTGCTGTGTGGTTGCTGCTTCCAGTGTTACTTACGTTAACCCCTGGTTTACCAGTGTGTTAACTATTCTGTTGTTTCCTGTTGCCATACCAGTCTCCTACCTGTCTAGGACTCTGCTCAAGTCTACGGTTGTACCTGCTTGTCACTCGTCTCTTCTGTCTGTGCCCACTGTCCTACGTCCTGCACTTCGACTGTCACCGGGAGTAGCCACGTCAGCCATTGCCTTGCGGTGAGCTCTGATTAAGACTGGGGGCCCCTTAGACTCTGCTCCCTGGCATGGTCTGCTTCTATACTATCAGGACTTGCAGTGGCCCAGAGGATCTACATCTACCAGGTATCCACCATGTCAGTCCTAACTGACCTGCTATTCATAACAGCTATCCTAATTTGTTCACTGGATAAGATTACCAAAACTGGTGAAAACGACATCTTTATTTTATCCGTGATCTTACAAGATTAACATCAAGAATAGTCTTATGGATATCGAAATGTTACGTTGGAGCAAAACTCCGTAACAGAGATAATAAGCGATCTGCTCCATATATAGTCATGTTTGATGACATATTGATGTGTTCAAGTCCGGTTCAGAGTTTTGACTCATGTGTATACTTTTTTCTATGTTTTCTACCTGCCTATCACTTGCATTTTGTGATCTCATTACTTTAATATGTACGTTTTTGTCAGTCCTAAGGGTGATTGCCCTCCCCCACGTTACATACTGGATCTACTGACAGCACAATTGCGCTGTCCACATCTATGGAGCTATAATTAACTGTTTGTGTGAATTTACCATATCCTTTGTGCTTCTCTGTTCTTAAGATGAATCTGTAAGTGAATTATGAGCTTTCTTATCTTCATATATAAAATTTGGCTAATAGGCACACAGGGTGACATGTATGAATCCTGGTGCTGACAGGCCAGTTCTAAATAGCGTTAAGGAAGGGTAGAACAAGCCAGAATGTATGAACCTGTTCTTCTGCAGGTCATACACGTAGGCGCATTGTAGTGCCAATACAACAAGTCTGGCTCAGGCACCACCTTTACCCTGGTCTGGCTGTTCTTCTGCAGGTCATACATACAGGCACAGTGTAGATCCAATACCACAAGTCAGGCTCAGGCACCACCTTTACCCTGGTCTGGCTGTTCTTCTGCAGGTCATACATACAGGGCAGTGTAGAGCCAATACCACAAGTCTGGCTCAGGCACCACCTTTACCCTGGTCTGGCTGTTCTTCTGCAGGTCATACATACAGGCGCAGTGTAGAGCCAATACCACAAGTCAGGCTCAGGCACCACCTTTACCCTGGTCTGGCTGTTCTTCTGCAGGTCATACATACAGGCGCAGTATAGAGCCAATACCACAAGTCTGGCTCAGGCACCACCATTACCCTGGTCTGGCTGTTCTTCTGCAGGTCATACATACAGGCGCAGTGTAGAGCCAATACCACAAGTCAGGCTCAGGCACCACCTTTACCCTGGTCTGGCTGTTCTAACTGTTCTGCGCTTAGATATGGCACCAAATAATCATAAATGTGTACTTCTATGAATGTGGTGCGACGCAACCAGAACGCCCCAAATCTTTGGTGCATTAAAAAGTGTCTTTGGCGCATTACAAAGAGACTTATCGCACCAACTTTGGAGTGTGACTGTTCATATATTCTTTTTGGCTCAAAGTACACCAGAAACCTGGCGTAGCCCCGTTCATGCATGTCGCCCTTAATTTTTTTGGGGAGAACTTGGATTTCTTGGTTTAATAGCCTAGTTCGTCAAATATCCTCATATTAGCAAACTGCTGTAGATTATATGATGACTTTTTTGATTGTGATGGCAGCAAGTGTTTCCTCCCCATGTGATTTGATTAATTGCCTGCACTGCTGTGAACAATTAGAGAGAATAGCATGCTATTGTGTGGCAACATTTTCTGTACAATTAGCATTTAGGATGTTTTTTTTTCTTAGTGTTGGTGGGATCATCTGTTTCTTTATATATGTCTGTAACATAGTCAGATCCCACCACATTTTGTACTCCTATATAAAAAGTTTCTCTAGGTCTAGAACAAGGTATGTTTCTTTAAATCCACTTTAGACTCAGTCTCTTATGTCTAAATTGAAGATTTCAAATTTCTCATAAATGATAAATCCATAATATAATTATTTATATGTAAAAAGCTGAGGAGAACAAACTGGTTTGGAAGTTACGTAAGAAATAGATAAATAAAAAATAACTACAATTAACTGACCTCAGCGTGTGATCAAATTTCCCATTCTCTCCTAGTAACAGACCTTATCCAATTCCCACCACCGATTTATGATATGGGGTTGCCTGTCCGGTAAAGGAACAGGATGATGGCAATCATTACCTTAATAGTTAATGTACAGATGAACAAAGAGATTGTGGATACTTTTCTTATTCTATCAAATAAGTTTAGGTGATGATAAATTCATTTTTTAGGATAAAAATGTACATTGGTGAAAATAAGTTTTTGATACACTGGTGATTTTGCAAGTTTTCCCCCTACAAAGAATGGAGAGGTCTGTAATTTTTTTCATAGGTACAATTCAACTGTAAAAGACAGAATCTAAAAAAAATCCAGAAAATTACATTGTATGATGTTTAAATAATTCATTTTTATTTTATTGCATGAAATAAGTATTTGATACAACAGAAAAACAGAACTTAATATTTGGTACTGAAACCTTTGTTTGCAATTACAGAGGTCAGTTGTCTGCCGTAGTTCTTGACCAAGTTTGCACACACTGCAGCAGGGATTTTGGCCCACTCCTCCATACAGATCTTCTTCAGATCTTTCAGGTTTTGGAGTTGTCGCTGAGCTACATTGAGTTTCAGCTCCATTCAAAGATTTTTGATTGGATTCATGTTATACACTCCAGAAGCTTGAAATGCTTCTCAGTTGCCTTGGCTGTGTTTTTTAGGCCATTCCCATGCTGGAAGATGCAGCCACGACCCGTCTTCAATTCTCTTACTGAGGGAAAGAGGTCGTTGGCCAAAATCTTGCGATACATGGCCCCATCCATCCTCCCCTCAATAAGGTGGAGTCGCCCCGTCTCCTTTGCAGAAAAGCACACTCAAAGTATGATGTTTTCCCCCATGCTTCAGGGTTTGGACACTGTTCTTGGGGACGTACTCATCCTTCTTCTTCCTGCAAACACGGTGAGTGGAGTTGATACCAAAAAAGTTCTATTTTGGTCTCATCTGACCACATGACCTTATCCCACCTCCTCTGGATCATCCAGATGGCCATTGGCAAACTTCAAACAGATCTGGACATGTGCTGCTGTGAGCAGGAAGACCTTGCTTGCCCTGCAGGATTTTTATCCATGAAGACTTAGTGTGCTACTAATGGTAATCTCTGAGACTGTTGTTCCAGCTCTATTCAGGCCATTGTCTAAGTCCTCCTGTGCAGTTCTGGGGCAATTTCTGACCTCTTTCAGAATCGTGTTTACCCCACAAGGCAAGATCTTGCATGGAGCCCCAGAAAAGAAAGATTGACAGTCATCTTGTGTTTCTTCCATTTTCTAATAATTGCACCAATAGTTGTTTGCCTTCTCACCAAGCTGATTGCCTATTGTCCTGTAGCCCATCCTAGGCTTGTGCAAATCTACAATTTTGTCCCTGGTGTCCTTAGACAGCTCTTTCTTCTTGGTTGTGGTGGAGAGATTGGAGTGTTATTGACAGGTGTGGACAGGTGTCTTTAATAATGGTAATGAGTTCAAACAGGTGCAATAAATATATGTAAATATTTTAGAGTAGGAGTAGTAGGGCTTCTTAAAGAAAAAAGCTCTGTGAGAGACAAAATTCTTTTTGGTTGGTAGGTGATCAAATACTTATTGCATGCAATAAAATGCTAATTAATTATTTAAAAATCATTGAATGTTATTTTCTGGATTTTTTTTCTAGATCCTGTCTCACAGTTTATATGTACCTACAGCCATTTCGATTCTTTCTAGGTGGGAAAACTTGCAAAATTGTCAGTGTATCAAATACTTATTTTTCCCACTGTATCTTGCCACAGAGCAGAATGTTACATCTTCTCTTCAGGAAAAGCAGATCAACTCAATGGACAGTCTAGATCTCAATCTCAAATTGGTCTATGACAAGGCTTTATCCTGCAAAGCTGAGTTATCACCGCCCTTCGAGAAATTTGGAAGCAACTTTATTCAGATGGTAGAAATAATTCACGCAGAATTAATATGTTTACAGTAGAAAATTCAAAGTAGAGTAAAACATAATGCCACTACAAAAGCTAAGCCACACCACACATACTAAACAAAAAGGCATAGCTTATCCCTACATGCAATTTATTTTTTTGTAAATATTACATTAAAATAATAAATCACTCTGCTTGGTCAGTTCAGTGTATTAGGATAACTGTAAGAGGTGCTATATTTTATAGCCTTCCCTTTCTAGCTTATCCATTGTGTTATAATTGGTGTCAGACTTGCACTTACAGGAGCCTAGCAGACCCTTTATATTCACTAAATAAAGCAGATCTAAGCTAAACCTGATGCCAGCACCTGCCCTGAGAAGAGGGACACATGTCGATATGTCCCTTAATAACAGTCAGTCATTGCTCCTGCTTTATTGTGCTTCACCATACTACACTGGGCCATCAGGAAACTGGTGCAGGGCACATGGTTTATTGGACTGAGGTAAAAAAAAGCTTTACAAGTTGCCAATGGATCCCTCTTCCACTCCTCCATGACGACATCACAGAGCTGTTGGATGTTAGAGAACTTGCACTACTCTACCTTCCGTTTGAAGATGCCCCACAGATGCTCAATAGGGTTTAAGTCTGGAGACATGCTTGGCCAGTCCAGCACCTTTACCCTCATTTTCTTTAACAAGGCAGTGGTCATTGTGGAGGTGTGTTTGGGGTTATTATCATGTTGGAATACTGATCTGAGGCCCAGAAGGGAGTGGATTGTGCTCTGCTTCAGTCATTCATGGTTCCCTCAATGAACTGTAGCTCCCCACAGCTGGCAGCACTCATGCAGCCCCAAACCATGAAACCCAACACCATGTTGACGTAAAAGACACACATCTCATTCATTTTAAAGGGGTTTAAAAACCCCCTCTTTATTTAGGGAAAAATTTTTCGACCCAGACATTTTCTCACCATGGGTGCCATATTGAACCCATGACCATAAGAGCGCATAATACCAAATTAACACACCTCTTCCCCTTTTCACACCTGAACCTTTAAAACACTAATGATCACATAAATTATGGGGGGAAAATGACAATTTTTGGGCACAATTAGCCTTTTTACCTAGGTGATACTTGTTTTGTTGTTCCCAGCATTTTAGGGCTTGAGGGCGGGGTGTTGAGTTTTTTTGGGCAAAACCAAATGTACACTGTTATAAAAGGGTTACACTGACTACTTTACCTGTTAAAAAGTGTCACATCTTCATTTTTGTCCCATGAAAAAATAAAGCAATATTTATAAAATTTTGGGGGTGCACTCACTTTTGTGAGATACGCAAAATGTGTTGCATCGAAAAATTTAGCATGTTTAATCCCCAAGAGTGGGCAGACGAAGACAGTTTTTCGGGACAACTTTATCAATTTTCCCTAATGGTGCATCCCATTATTTCTGTCGTTACCAATGACAGAAAACTGGTGCAGCAACTTTTGGACATTTGGGACTCTATTAATTGGAATGAGGTCAAAATGGCAGTGGCCATCTCCTCTCCTCATTGCCATCCTTGTAAAATAGAAAACCCACTAATCGTTGGTGGTTGACCCTGTTCTACAACCATTTGTTTGGAGTGGACATGTTGAACACGCTCTATGCTTACTCATAACAGTAAGACTCCCACTACAGCAATGTGCCATATTCCCAAGAACATCTTCAAAGCTTGTCCACATTTGGTAGCTTTTCCAAACACCAAGAAAAGACACATTCTGTCATAATTATATTCTAAATAAGGGGAAGGGACCCATTTTTTTGCCTTCCCATTTTCAACACAAAGCGTTCAGCTTTAAACATACAAAAAGAAGGTACTAACAATAATTTAAAAATCCTTGTATTTATCAGTATAATACTGTATAGAATCAGTTTCATATATAGTTGTTTTTACAGGCTTTCTTATGGTCCCCCCAACATATAATATTAATTGGATCCAAGACAACCATTGTATGTTGAAACCATAACTCTATGTAAAACTGGTACTTGGTGTCAAAGCCCCAAAATGTCACTCTAACAGAATGTAAAATGAAGATTAAAGAAAATTATTCAGATAATGAATACAGATAAAGCAAATCCTTATATATAACGTAAAAAAGAGCGCGGAAACCATTTTCCCTATATTTGGACGGGACTTCTTTGGTCATGCACTTTAAAAACCCAATGTACCAGAAAAAAAGAAATGGGGCCCTCACCTGGTGCCAGAAGGCCGCTCATTGACAGTAAAACAAAAAGGACATTAGTACAGCACTTTTCTGAGAAGGTAATTGGACCGCCAGTCATTGCATGCACTTCACTAAAACAGATTTTTTTTTACAAGTAAAATGTTCATGATAACTGATTCGATCAGTGTCTGGGACAATGTTTCTTGAAACTTCACTTACAGTAACATACAATGTCCATTGTATGTTGCAAATATTGTATCCAGAGACCATTTTAACTTGAGGAACCACTGTATTTGTTCGACGTAAAAAACCCTTGTTTTGGGAAATATTATGGCGGAGATGCGACGGCGTCCCTAAACACGTTTTCCAACGGAAAAAAACCAATCCTTAAGGCTGTTTCACACATGTTTTCCCTCCGATAGGGGGCCCTCCTCATCACAAAAACGTCGTGTGAACAAGCCCTAATGCTTTTTCAACATCAATACTCCCCCCCCATTGCGGGTTTTATTAAAATTAGGGTGGGAGGAGGAGGAGCATAAAACTGGAGCAGCAGGGCTATAAAACAAAGAGAGGAGAGAGATAAGGAACAAGGGAGAGAAATGGTGGAAGAAGGAAATCATAGAAATAAATATAACAAGAAAAGAGAGAAGATAGAAAGAAGCTGCCCATTGCAAAAGCTCCCCACCAGCACCCGCCCAGAGGATCCAACTGAAGACTGCAGCCAACTCTTATTACTTTAACTCATCATAACAAAGGGATTTATTACCTTGTACATGTAATATGACTAAGAGGCCGAATTTCCAAAATTGGGTTCGTCATTCGCCGAATTTTCTGACAAAATTCGTTCGGACCGAATTACTTCGGCACGAATCACGTTAAAAAAAACTATTTCCGGGCTCCCCAGACCTGCAGGGTGCGTAAAACTTTTTGTGCCATGCTTAAAAATGCAGAGGGACCTTTGGTTTTGGGCCCTTCATCCCAATGTTGTGTTTTAGTATGACACGCCATGACGGCCGCCCTTTTTAAATCGTTCGCATAAAATCCCTGGGCATTAAGGGGCAAAACTGCCCAAAAAAACTCAAGGGGGAATGTAGCCTGATAAATCAAGCACAAAGCTGGAAAAAAACAAGCGAAGCTCAGGGGCAACATTGTATAGGTTGGAGGTAAAGGCGGCACCACAGCAGCATGAGTCAGGCAGGGGCCAATACATCGGGGGGGGAAAACATTTTACCACAGAGTGGCACAATCCACAGTTGGAGGTCAGGCAGCAGCAGCATGAGGTAGGCGTGGCACAATGACATCGGGGGCGGCAAAACATATTGGCCACAAGTGCCAATCACACAGGTGGAGGTCACGGCGGCAGCAGTATGGGGTCAAAGTGGAAAAAAAAAATGCATTATGGAGGCGGAAAGACAGTTTTAGGCCCACAGAGGGACAATCACACAGTTGGGGCACGGGGGCAGCAGTATACAGGCAGGGCACAATGACATTATGGAGGGGGCAAAACATATTAGGCCACAGAGGGGGCACAAGATACCGTGGGGAGGTCAGGGCAGCAGCATATGAGGCAGACTGGCACAATGACATTAGGAGGGGGAAGACAGTATAGGCCACAGAGTGGCACAATCACACAGTGGGAGGTCACGCGGCACAGTATGAGTCAACGTGGCCAATGACATTAGGGAGGGGGCAAGACAAAATTAGGCCACAGAGTGGCACAATCACACGTGGGGAGGTCACGGGGCGCAGTATGATCAAAGTGGCACAATGACATTAGAGCGGCAAAAACAGTATTGGGCCCACAATGGCACAATCCACAGTGTGGGGTCAGGGCGGCACAGCGAGTCAGACATGGCACAATGACACAGTGTGGAGGGCACACGGGAGCAAAAGCAGCACATGAGGTCAAGAGGGGCACAATACTTTTCTCAGGGGCAAAATAGTTTTAGGCCACAGAGCGGCACAATGACGAGAGGGGAGGTCACGGGGGCACAGCAGAGGCAGGCAGTGGCAAAATGACAGAGAGTGGGGGTGATGACGGGAGCAACACATGAGGTCAAAGTGGCACAATGACATTCGGGGTGGCAAAACGTCCCAAAAGCCGCAGAGGGGGCACAATGACACAGTGTGGAGGCCGGCAACAGCAACAGCACCAGATGACACATAAGTGGCACAATGACAAAAGGTTGAAGGTTTGGGTGGCAATACCACCCCTGGTAAAGACGGTGGTAGGCAAGGGAGAAACTATCACAGATGTTGGCTCAGGCGGGTGGCGCACAAATATGGCTGAGGCAGGTATTTTTGAACCCAGACTGACGCCTAAGGGCTTTTGGTGTTGGAAATCCTGGCCGATCCACGGCCTGATTTTCATCTTTTGACAAAGGGTCATCTTTCAAACCTTTCCCCCCGGGACAAGCGGGTTTTCTCCTTGGGGAACGATGGCCCCCGGCCCGCACCTGAACACCCGCCAAAATGCCCCACACTTTAAACTGGCCGGGCAGGAAAACACTTCTCCACTGGGCAAAAAACCGGCAAGTTGCGGCCCCCACATCCCCATTTTTTGCTGCCCGAGTCCACGGGACCTTCTAACTGGGGCAGGGGTGCTGTCCAAGTAGCCACAACCTGTTGGTTTTCAGGGAATGCCCATGTCCTGCCTGCAGCTGCGGGCGCTGGGGACTTGCCCCTCCTCACTGGGGCGGGTGAAGGAGCTGCTCATTAAAGGACTCCCAGACTTTAGTTTTTACTGCTGAGGAGGGGGTACTCTCCTACCCCCCCCCTCCCCCAGCAGCCGGGGGGCATTTTAGGCGTGACCCCCCGCTGGGAACCCCCCCGGGTCAGACCTGTCAGGGGAGGGACATCCCGGGGCACATAAGCGGCCAACTGATTTAACGGAGGATTTCCCCTATAGTATTTTGAGTTTTTCTTCCCCCTCCTCAATACTGGGAAAAAAAGGCCCCCCATTTTGGCCCGTAGCAGGGCCCAATAGGGGGAAGCCAGAAGTCATCCTGGGGGGCCGGATCCCCGACACCGGCTGTCACTAGCCAGGGAAATTTAAGCATGCTGCGGGGAACTCCAAATGACCCAGGGGTTTTCCCCTGCCTCCATTTTCCCCACTTTTTAAATACTGCCACGGTCTTGGGTCATCTGCCCGTTTTCCTATCTCCCCCACCTCCCCCAAAGCGCCCCTCCTCCCCTCTTTGTCACCTGGGTAGAAAATCCCCCCTCATTTCACCAACAATGCTTCTCTCCAATTCCCCCTCCTCCCCTTTCCCCCTCCTTTTCAGTCCCCACCCCGGACTCAGTCCCCCCGGATGTCGCCACACTCCATCCCCTCCCAGAACAGATTTTTTCCATCTGTCCAACATGAGAGGGAAGCTTTTCCCCCTTTCCCCCGGCCCGCTGGAAAAATACGGGCCTCCTCGGGGGCCCTCAAAAACCAGGTGCCCACGCATGAGCTGCCACTCTACATCAAGTTCACAGGGGAGTCTATTTTCTGCCTGGATCATAAAAAATCTTTTTAAATGGGCCTTTCTCTTTCAACGCCGGGTCCAACATGTTGCACGGGAATTCCACGGGTCTTCGCATTCAACGTTTGGGGAGGCCGTTCTCCCTCAACCGGGAGGGTTTTGGCTTGTCGGGGTAAAAGTCATTGCCCCAGTTTCCTGGCCTTTTCAGAATTTCTGGGACGGTGGAAAGACTTCGGCCTTTTTACAACCAATTAACCGTGGCCTGCAGGGCGCAAGGCCCAAAATCCCTCCTCGGTGCAGCGGGGGGACCCTTTTCCCCCCCCTTGTCCGCCCCCCATGGTTCCGTTTTTGCATTTTGGGGCCCGCGGAGAAAGCCCACATAAAATTTCTTTTTCTGCCGGACGGGTTCTTCCCCTTTTGGGGCTTCTTCCCACCAACTGGGTGAATGCTGACACCCCTTTTGTGCCCTAAACACATGGGGTATTGGCATACTTTGGGGGGCTGAAGGTGGTGGGTGGAAAAAAAACACATTTTCCAGGAGCAGCGTTTGGGACAACGGGGAAGAAAGCGCGTCCTCCTTCCAAAATTTTGGTGCCTGGGCAAACCCACCCCATGGGCCCGTAAGGGACTTTTTCTGGCCCTACCTTTACACTCCAACGTCCGCGCTCCTGTAACCTTTTGAACAAACTGTTTTCCAAGGGATGACCCATTTTTTTTACAAATTTTTGAAAGTGCTTTTTTCCTTTTTTTGAAAAAAATTACTTTAACTCCCTCTCGCCGGAAACGTTAGTTCTCTGAATGTGCAGAGTCCACCTTTGGAAAAGGGGGGACGCAGTACCAACAACTTACAGGACACGGTCAATTTCTGCCCTTGGTTTTTGGACGCTCTGTTGCCTCTTTTAAATCCCCTCTCTGACATGCTGGCCCCTGATTTTCGAGGAGCGGGCACTAGGGGGAGGGGTCCGGCGTTTTCCTTTCGAGGTTTGACTTGGACTGGCTAAATGGCCAGCGTCCACCGGGCCGCTTTTTTCTGCTCAGGGGCGTGGCCCCAATCTGACCCTTTTCTCCCGGGAAAACCGGATGGGGCTATTTTACCAAGGGCCTTTGTCCCAACGACCCCCCCTCCACCTCCTTTCTGCCCACGTTTTCCAAAACCCTATTCGGCCTCCCCGTGCTAGCAAAGAACTCCACACCGCCGAGAGCGATTTTACCGCCAACGCTCCGCACGAGTGACTACTGCCGCCCTGCCCGCTGAGCCCCCTTCCGACTGTCTTGGACCTGCGAAGCGGTTTTCTACCCCGGGGCCCCCGTTTGGCCCCCCGACCTCCCACGCGCACCCTGCGACCACGGCCCACAACCCACTTGCGCTGCCCGCTCCTGACGCGCAAGCTGAGCCCCCTTCTCCGACGATGATGAAGCCCTTGCTTCCCCCGGGCCCCCCAATGCGGTCGGCTACTCATCACTATTTGTGTTCATCGCACACGCCCCCAAAAACCCCGGGCCCTTGGTAAGCCGGGCCGACCTCTCCCCCAACCCCCATGCCACTCTCCACATCTATACTTTGCCGCCACTGCAAGAAGCGGGGAATTGGCCCCATTTCTTCGCTGCCACGTACTGCTACGCCCTCCTAAAATTGTTCACCCTCGCATAAAGTGGCCTGAGCCCAGACCACATAGAAGATCCCGGCTGGGGGAACTGGGTTGGGACGAGGGGGGGCTGAGGAAGGTAGGGCCGCTGACCCGCTCCCGGCCATGCCAACTAAGTTTTTTGTCTGAGGGGTTCCCACCGACCTTGCTGGGTTTTTCAGATGTCATCGGGAGGAAAGGGAACCCCATCAACCAATCAAAAACCCTTGGGGTTTCGAACAACACCGGCCCCTAGATGACAGCGGCAGTTGTGGCCTCACCATTCCCCCGCGCACCCCCTTGCTGGCTCGACCGGGGCCCGTTTCAGAAATTTGTCCAGCCACTCGCAGTTCAGACCTGCCACCTTCGTCCCACAACGTTTGGTTTTAAAATGTACAGACACGTTTATGAAGCATCTTTATAAAAAATATCACCCTTTTTTTACTCCAAATGAAACCCCTAACAACTTGGTAAAACCCCTTGGATATAAATTGCCCTCCACAAAAGGCCAGAAAAATTTCCCTTTTTGTGTTTTACAAAACCGTGTGTTTACTAAAAGAAAAAACACAAACAGCTTAATTAACCCTTCGCTTGTGGAAATTGCTAAAGAAAAATGTTATATTTTGTTTTTGAAAAAACGGTTTTTTTTGTCACACGCACAAAACAAGCTTTAATTAACCCCTGGAAAGTAAATTTCGCAATAAATTGAGCCCCACAAAAATAGCGTGTTACAATGCGGTTTTCTACGCCAAACCAACAAGAGATACAGTTTAATTACCTTTTCTTGTGAATTAGGCACCAAAAAATATAATATATTTGGCGTTGAAAAAGACGGTTTATTTTTGTCAACAGCCAAAACAACGTTAATTAACCCCTGGGTGTAAATTGCGCAATAGAATTGAGCCACCACAAAATAGCTTTTAGCGGTTTTTCAATTGCTGTTTTTTACGCCCACAACAAAAGATACTTTTTTAATTAGCCTTTTCTTGTGAATTGGGACCCAAAAAAAAATTTTATAAATTTTTGGGGTTGAAAAAGAAAGTTTTTTTTTTTTGTCAACCCCAGCAAAAACAACGCTTAATTAACCCCTGGGTGTAAAAAGCGCCAAAAAATTTAGCCCCACAAAATAGTAGCGGTACAATTGCGTGTTTTTTTACGCCACACAACAAGAATACAGTTTGTAAATTAGCCTTTGCTTGTTAATTTGGCTACCAAAAAAAAATATATATAATTTTGGGGTTGAAAAAACGGTTATTTTGTCACACACCAGCAAAACAACGCTTAATTAACCCCTGGGTGTAAATTGCGCCCAAAAATTGACCGCACAAAAATTTTCTTTGTAGCGTGTTCAATTGCGTGTTTTCACCCACAAAAAAGAGATCAGTTTAAATTTGCCTTTTTCTTGTGAATTAGGGTACCAAAAAAAAAAAAATAATTGGCGTTGAAAAGACGGTTTTTTTTTTTTTCAGCACACCCCAAAACAACCTTAATTAACCCCGGGTGTAAAATGCGCCCCAAAAAATTACCCAAAAACATAGCTTTGTACGTGTTTTTAATTGCGGTTTTCTACGCCACCCCAACAAAGATACAGTTGTAATTAGCCTTTGCTTTTTGAATTGGCACCAAAAAAAAAAATATATATTTGGCGTTGAAAAAGACGGTTTATTTTTGTCAGCACACAGCAAAAAAAACGCTTAATTTTAAACCCCCGGATGAAAAATTCGCCAAAAAATTTAGCCCACAAACTAGTATCGTGTTACAATTTCGTGTTTTATACACCACACAACAAAAGATACAGTTGTAAATTAACCTTTGCTTGTGAATTTGGGTACCCAAAAAAAAAATATATAATTTGGGGTTGAAAAAAAACGGGTTTTTTTTTGTCAGCAAGCAGCAAAAAAAACGCTTTAATTAAACCCCCGGGTGTAAATTGCGCAAAAGAATTGAGCCACCACAAAATAGTAGCTTTTTACGTGTTACAATTTCGTGTTTTCTACCCACACAACAAAGTACAGTTTAATTACCTTTTCTTGTAATTATACCCCAAAAAAAAATATATAAATTTTGGGGGTTGAAAAAGACGGTTTTTTTTTGTCAGCACAGCAGCAAAACAACGCTTAATTAACCCCCGGGTTAAATTGCGCCAAAGAATTGAGCCGCACAAACTAGTAGCGTTTACAATTGGTGTTTTCTACGCCACAAAAAACAAGAGTACAGTTGTAATTACCTTTGCTTGTGAATTTTGGCTACCAAAAAAAAAATAAATTTTGGGGTTTAAAAAGACGGTTTTTTTTTTTCAGCACACCAGCAAAACAACCTTAATTAACCCCTGATGAAATTGCGCCAAAGAATTGAGCCGCACAAAAATAGCTTTTTAGCGTGTTTCAATTTCGTGTTTTTTACGCCACCCCAAAAAGAGATCAGTTGTAAATTTAACCTTTGCTTGTGAATTAGGCACCAAAAAAAATAAATATTTGCTTGAAAAAACGGTTTTTTTTGTCAGCACACCACAAAAAAACGCTTAAATTAACCCCGGATTAAATTGCGCCAAAGAATTTAGCCGCACAAACAGTAGGTTTCAATTTCTGTTTTCTACGCCACACAACAAGAGATACAGTTGTAATTAGCCTTTCTGTGAAAGCACCAAAAAAAAAATAAAAATTGGCGTTGAAAAAGACGGTTTTTTTTTTTTTTCAGACACCACAAAAAAACGCTTTTTAAAACCCCTGGAGAAATTCGCCAAAAAAATTGAGCCCACAAACATACGTGTTACAATTGCGTGTTTTTTCTACCCACACAACAAGAGATACAGTTGTAATTACCTTTGCTTTGAATTAGCTACCAAAAAATATATATATATTTGGCGTTGAAAAAACGGTTTAATTTTTTCACACACCACAAAACAACCTTAATTAACCCCTGATTAAATTGGGGCCCAAAAAATTAGCCGCACAAACTAAGCGTGTTACAATTGCGTGTTTTCTACACCAACAACAAAGATACAGTTTAATTAGCCTTTGCTTTTGAATTAGGCTCCAAAAAAAAAAATTAAATTTGGCGTTTAAAAAACGGTTTATTTTTGGGGCAGCACCCACAAAACAACGCTTAATTAACCCCTGGATGTAATTGCGCCCAAAAAATAGCCGCACAAAATAGTAGCGTGTTACAATTTTCGTGTTTTTTACCCACACAAAAGAGATACATTGTAATTTAGCCTTTGCTTTTTGAATTAGGCTACCAAAAAATAATATATTTTTGGCGTTAAAAAGACGGGGTTTTTTTTTGCGCACACCACAAAAAAAACGCTTAATTAACCCCCGGATTAAATTTCGCCAAAGAATTGAGCCCACAAAAAATGGTGTTACAATTGGTGTTTTCTACACCAACAACAAGAGATACAGTTGAAAGCCTTTTCTTTTTGGGAAATTTGGCTACCAAAAAAAATAAAAAATATTTGGCGTTGAAAAAGACGGTTTATTTTTTTCACACACCAGCAAAAACAACGCTTTAATTTAACCCCTATGTAAATTGCGCCCAAAGAATTTTAGCCCCACAAACTAGTAGCGGTTACAATTGCGTGTTTTCTACGCCCCACAACAAGAATACAGTTGTAATTTCCTTTGCTTGGAATAGGCTACCAAAAAAAAAAAATATAATTTTGGGGTTAAAAAGATGGTTTTTTTTTTGTCAGCACACCACAAAACAACGCTTTAAATTTAACCCCTGGATGTAAAATTTCGCAATAAAATTTACACCAAAAAAAGAAGTGGTATTTGTATTGTAAAAAACCTTTTCTTTTAAAGAATCAACAGGGAAATGGTTTGATCCCACTTTGGATATTGAATGTATGCACGCAGGGAAGGGACACGGGTTTCAATCCAATACCCCAAAAAATCAAAATAGAAATTCAGAGAACATCTCTGGGACAAGCTGAACACCCCAAGAAAACCTGTATAAAAATCAGTTCTTCAAAAGCCATCACCCGCAGCAGCACCTTCCCTATCAGTACAGTGAGAGGGGTGTAGCTCCCACGGCGCGCTCGGTCTTATAAAGGCGGGACGTCACAGAATCCCGCCCGGGCTCTGATTGGGTTCATCTCTCACAGTCATGCAGGGATGCCCCCTTCCTCCCAGAGTGCTTTGCCCCATTAGCCCATGTGCCGCAACCCCTTTTTTAATAAAACACACTTCGTTCACCCGAAGTCCCCCCAATTCGACTTCGGCCGAAACCCAAGTTTTCCAAATTCTAAAAAATTCCCTTCGTTAGAACAATTTTGCCCTCCAAATATGACCAATCGAGATACGTAGCCAGTGTATAATTGACCTGGAGCACCACCGCAGGTAAAGTGAGGCATTGCACAGTTTGAATTAAAAACAATGGCTGTCAATGTAATGCAGATTTCTTCGGCCACTTTTTGTGGCTGCTTTCCCTTCTGCCTAACGGGTAGGTTTCTGAAAGAACTTGCTAATAGAGTATTCTAAAACAAAATGTTTTTTTTTCTCCATGAAGGATCACATTTTGCTTAGTACCGGTTACTCTAAACTAATAAGGGATAAGTGAGTGACACACACTTCTGGTGTTATCTATCTCTGAGGAAACATAAGGTTAGATCTCTAAATACTGTCACAGGATGCATGTTAAAAAATTAAGCCAAATAAAATGCACACTAACTTTTCCAACATGTTAGGTAATTTTTTCTTTCTTGTTTTTTCTATTTGGTTTTTTGTTTCTCTCTTTCATTTTTAAACGAAAAATTAAATTTTTAACCCCAAAATTAACCCAAAAAAAAAAAAGCACCCGTTAACCCAGAAGTTTTTACATACAATTAAAAAACACATAGCAGTTTTTCTCATTATCTGACTGAAATCAGAATAAACCTACCTCTTTTGGTCAAATTTAAGATTTCAAAAAATTTTTTAAATAATGCCAGAATAATGAGAGAGAGAATTTTAAGGCTTTTTTTTTTTTTTTAAAACTTTATGCAAAGTCAAAATTTTCCATACATTTCATTAGTATTTTGAGCATTGCCCTTTAAACGAATATTTGGGGTAAAAAATTTGGATATCCTTTTACAAGCTTCCAAAAATTTGGGTGGGAATTTTGGCCCATTCCATCGACAGAACTGGTGAACTGAGCCATGTTTGTGGGTCCCTTGCTCGCACCTTCCTTTTCACTTTGCCCATAAATTCTCAAGGGGGTTTGAGATCCGGGCATTGTGATCCACTCCAAAAACATTGATTTGGGTTTTCCCTTTAATTTACTTTGAAACCAAATTTTTGGCATATGCTTTCGCATTGTCCATTGAAAACCCATTTCTGTCCAAGCTTTAACTTCCTGCTGATGTTTGAGATGTTGCTTCATATTCCCACATAATTCTTTTCCCCATATGCATCGTTCTGTGAATTTTACCATCCCTCCGCAGCCAAAAACTACCCCCCAACATGATCGCCAGTGGGGCATATTTAAAATCCCCCAAAAAAAACCAACTGTAAAACATCCCCCATAGACCTCAAAAGAAAATCTGAGCTGTATCATACATGTTCTATAGTGCACCAGAAAATGCTGGATTATATTACTGTTCTATGAATGGGGTGCCGAAATTCAAAAACCTTGGCAACAAGCCATAAACAAAAGCGGGACAAAAAATGAAAGCTGATTGTAAAATACTGGTCGGATTCTAAGTATTTTACACTTTCATTGTGTGGATGCAGACTCAGAAGTGTCCAGAGTGTCTGCAGTTGTGCAGATGCAAGTATGGAGAGTAGACTGTCAGTGGTAGCCAGACTCTCCAGTGAGAAGGTAAAAACAGTAATAATGAAAATATTGGTGATGAACCATGGCTGCATTCCATATCGCTGTATACAGAGCTTAGCGGGGAGTCTTAAAGCAGTATTCCCATCACATTAATTAGCTTTAAATATGTAAACAAATACATTGCTGTTCTGTGTTCTGTGTTAGAGCAGTTCTTATCTCCTGCTTGTTAACACAAGTCTAGTTACTGACCACCTTTCACTGCTCTAGCAGTCCTGGTTAGGATGGTGATGTGACTTCCTGCTGTGTCTTATTAGCAGCAAAAAATGAACTGATCACTCACCATATAATATGTAACAGCGTGAGTGTAGTCCAATGCTGGTGCACAGAGAAATCCACACTAGCAGGAGGAAATAAAACAAAATATTAGATCCAGTACTTTCGTTAAAAAAAAAAAAAAATTATTGCAAAATCCCATGAAAACAGTTCATGCTATAAAAGCTAAAAAAACACATCCTGAGGCAACCAGCATCCATGCTTTACAACCAAGAAAAGTATCCACCCACTGTATTTTGTCCATAATTTTGAGTAACTCAGAAGAATCTTTAATCTAGCTGGCTGACTGTACAACTATGGGTTGAAGATAGCTGTCTAGCCAGACACAGAGTCTCTTAAAAAGAGACCCTATGCCAGAAATGATTAGCCTCATTGGTGGAGGGAAGGTGGTTTTAGGTGTTTTGGAAAGGCAAGGAAGATTGGACAGAGGGGAAACTGTACGTCCATGTATTCAATTTGTTTATTGCTCAAAAGTCCCCAAAGATTGTAAAGAAAATTTGAAAGCATCTGTAGAGTCAAAAGACAATTGTCTACATACAGTAGTATCTGATAACATCAACACAATCTCCCTCCTGTAAAATCCCCCATCCAACATAACTACATTGGCCCCCCCCCCTCCCCGTGTTGGAGGGGAGAACAACAATATGAGAATTGGTACACAATTTAAATCATGAATGCTAGTTGCCTCGGCATGTGCTTTTTTTTACTTTTATAGCATGAACTGTTTTTAGGGGCTTTGCAATAAATTTAGATTTTATTACCAATGTGCTGGCTCTACTACCCTTTCTTATTAGCAGCGCAGGAGCTTATTTATGTTTCTTACTAACGAATGTTAACCCTTTCGAGCTGTGTAGCCTTGTGCTCTGTTGTTAAACCTCCATCCCTCACACACCTCATCAAGATCTGGTTAAGTAAATAAGGAACATGTTATAGCTCATAATAACTACATCTTACTTCTGGATATTTTTTAAACAGTTCAGGTAACTGGAAAAATCTTAACCCAAACTGGTCAATTCTCCTCTTTTTTCGAGAGACTCCCTTAAACCAGGAAGTGAAAAGTTTGGGACACAAGCAAACCTCACCCCCAACATGGATGTTCCTATGTGGATCAGGGGCCTTTCTGGGCAGATCAAGGCATTCCCGGTTGCTGAGCTATTATCTCCTAGAATCGTGAGGATAAAGGTTTGGCAAGTATGTCTTTAACACATAATAAATACATTTTATGTGAAATTTGAGACTGAATCCCAGCACACTTTTTTCATATATCTCACTGCAATTTCTATGACCATCTTTACTTCTTACTAACATTATTACTAATTAAACTTACTCTAGTTTTTGTATTTACTAGTCATTTAGAACTTCAGTTTAATTTTGATAAATATTTCTCCATAAAATACTTTTGTCATGCAATATTAAATGTAAAAGGAACTCAGCTAAGCTATGACCTCTCAGGTTGCTGGGCAAACTTTCAAGAAACAGCCGGATAATTGAGCTACAGTGGTGGGCTGTGCTGTGCACTTCTGAAAGGTTATGGCCGCACGCATTCTAAATTCTCATGTTGTCTTGGGAAATACAGAAATGCGATCTTGCCAGATTGATGTTGCTGTGTGGCCAACTGGTTCTGACACACAAAGTGGCGGGGGCAAGGATGAATACATACCAAGGAAAGATCCATAGAGAGAAAAATGGACATTAATTATTTTCAGTCATTTCAGTTTTAGTTGAAATAATTAAACTGTTTGCTGATCCCACTAAAATTGATTGGTTTTGCCAACTTTTATTAAAAATCCACCTTTTAACACTATGTACCACCTAATTTCTTAACAAATACTTACAGGGTTTAAAGCTACATTTTATGGTCCAGAGCTTCAAAGGGTCTATGTAGTCATATATGTCCCTAGTACATATGGTGGGTTTCAAAAGTATTCATACCCACTGAACTGTTCTCCTTTTTAAAAAGTTAATGTCACAAACTGAAGTGTATTTTATTGATACTTTATGTGATAAAGCAACACAAACTAGCAGGTATTTGTGTAAAGAAAATGTAGTAAATGAAAAAAAAATAAAAGTGTGGCATGCATATGTATTCTACCCACTGTAGTCTGATACCAATAAATAAAATACAGTGTGACAATTTGCCTTTAGAAATCACCTAATTAATAGAGTACATCTGTATGTAATTTATTCTCAGTATAACTACAGTTGTTTTGGGAAGGCTTTAGAAGTTTATTAGAGAACAATAGTGACGGCATATTGATAAAGTTGCGGCAAAGGGTATTGCAGGGATAGGTTTTTAAATAATAGCCCAAGCTCCAAACATCTCACAGAGCACTGTTTAATCCATCTTGCCTAAATGGAAGAAGTATGGCATGACTGCTAACCAACACAACATGGCCGTTCACCTAATCTGACAGCCCAGATAAGGAGAGCACTAATTAGAAAAGCAGCCAAGTGGCTCAAGGTCACTCCAGATGAGCTACAGAGATCCAAAGCTCAGGTGGGAGAATATGTCCACAGGACAATTATAGTGGTGTATTCCTCAAATCTGGACTTTATGGAGGAGTGGCAAGACAAAAGCCGTTTTTGAAATAAAGCATTAAGAAGTCCTATTTGCAGTTTGCAAAAAGCTATGTAGGGGACACACTAAGCATGTGGAAGAAGGTGTTCTGGTCCGATGAGACCTAAATGCCAAATGCTATGTGTGGAGGAAAGCCATCACTGCACATCACCCTGAACACACCATCCCCAACGTAAGTGGGGGGTGGAGGAAAATCAGCGAGGGGGGCTTTGCTTCAAGGGGCTGGGGACGTGCTCAAGTTGATTGGCAGATAAAACAAAAATAGCTAAATACAGGAAAACCTGGGGGAAAAAAACCGTTAGGGGGCTGCAGAAGACTAGAGACTGGGGCCATGAGCATTACAATAGCAATAGTGGCGCTAAGGGCCCCCGAGCTTTTGTAAAAAAGTGCTTTTTTCTGCTATATTGCACACTAAAAAAAACCCCTCTGTTAGTGCACTATTTTTATACTTTAATTATTGTAACACTGCTTGATTTTCCATCTTTTAATTTGAGGGGGCCCTGACTCTTTTTGCTATGCGCCCAAGAATTTTATTTTATCCCCCACTGTGTTTAAAGGTTTTGTTTTCAGCAGGACATTGACCCTAAACATACAGCCAAAGCTACAAGGGGAGAGATTTAAATTTTTTTTTTTCCCCCAAAAAAATTGCAATTTTTTGCTCATCAAAAAAATATCAAAAAAAAACTTTTTCAATTTGGCTTCTTTAAAAAAAAAGTATAATGCCTTTGGCCACTTTTTGGACACCCTTACGGGGCGGGACATAACTTTACCCTGCATTAACACTCTTGCAGGGGTCTCTCATTTCATTGGTAAGTGTGTTCATGTATAGTGCTTTTTTATATTATCTTTTTTTGCTTTTTTATTTTGGTTTTTTTTCTTCCCAAAGGAGGTTTGTTTGTTACTTTGTAGATGCCCTGAACCCTATCTTTTGCTGCCAACCACTATTCCTCATAACCGTTTTTGAGGTTTGGCGTAGAAATTTACTGTGCAGTTTTACATAGTAACCTTTCTGGCATCATTATTACCTTTTTGCATTGGTTTTTTTACCTTTTTTGGTTCCCCCGCTCCTTATTTCCCCTGATGCGATCTATGTAGGAGGATCGAAAATTTTGGATAGGAAACCCAAAAGGAAAATATTTAGGGTTAGTGTTTGCAGGGTCAGGCTCCTGCCAGGACCGCCCTTAATGGGGCGACTCTCCTGTTTATGTATAGGTGAGGGTGCAATAGTTGCCCTTCCTGGGCTCTATAGGGATTTCTTGTAGTCCTTGTCCCATACGTGTGCCTTTTTAGAGGAGTGTGTTTTCTTTCACTTTTTTGTATCTGCACTAGTGTGTACCTTTTATAACTATATTTATTAAAAGTTATGTTTTAAGGCCTTAGGTTCCTCTTCTTTGGTTCTCATATTTTGGCTCTTGAGGAAATTGTTTAAGCAATATATATCCACTATATTTGTGGGTTTTTGGTATTCTTTAACCACAAACAAAACCAATTGGTGTCAGTATAGGTGTTCTTTTATTTAAATGGAATAAGCAACAGCAACGTTTTGACTCCATATAGAGAGTCTTTATCAAAGAAGATAGACAAAGACTCTCTATATCGAGTCAAAACGTTGCTGTTTTTCTATGTACTGGGATTCCATTTAAATAAAAGAACGCCTATGCTGATACCAATTGGAATTATTTGTGGAGTTCTGTAGGTGAGAGTTGGGCTGCTTTCATTGCTGCATTGAAAGGTGTTTAATGTGAAGTCTGGAAAGGACTACAGTACTGTCCAAAATGTGCATTTAGTACAAAGCAGGTAACCAAGTCAGTATGACTTGAGTTTCCCTCTGAGATTTGATAGCGTTCTAAAATTCAAGGGATTTATGTCCACACACCAGATGAGCCTTGTACAGATCTTTTTGCCTATAACATGTATACATTGCAGTAAGGGTGCTTTCACACGGTGCGGTTTTTTGTGCGTTTTTTGTGGTGGAAGGCAAAACAATTAATTCTATACATTGTTGCACAAAAAATGCATCAAAAACGCACCAAAACCGCACTGTGTCAAAGCACCCTAATACTGGGAGCACTGTTGTCACAATCCACCTAGGATTGTGCTAATTTCATGCCTTTAACCCTGGGGGCTGTGCTGGGTTTGCCATGCATTCCAGCATGGCAATAGTTAAGCAGCCTCTGAGCACTCTCCCAGGTGGAGCTCACCTGTTATCTGACTCACCTGTCTAGCCCTGCCTCTAGCTCTGTTGGGTGCCTGGGATTTTCCTGACTAACCTGGATATGCTGGTGTCCTGTCTGGTGTTCTGTTCTGTTTCATATTTGCTCTCTGGCCAGCTGTTAGTTAGTTATTATCTGTTTTGTTCCTGGACTCTTGTTTTTCCCTCCTTGTCCCCAAGGATCCACCACTTGTGTACTATGTTTTTTCTTTGTGTTGTTGTAGGTTTTAGTTATTTCAATAAAGCCCCTGTTTTCTACAACAACCTGACAACTATCTTATTTATTTCTCTCCTTTGTGTCATTTATACTGGCAGCCACACTTCTTGATGATTAACCAATCTTATGCATTAGTTTAGTAACACCTGGCTGCTAATTATGCTCTTAAAGATTGTGGAAGGGGGAAGGAAGTAATTCTTTGTTACCACCTGGTTACTGGATGGTGTTTTTAATGCAAAAATGACTGCATGTTGAAATTTGTGTTTTTTTCTTGTTGCCAGAGGTTGTTTTTTACAGGCATTTATGAGGACCTCATGTTTGTTATTTAGGCCCTGATAAATGGAGGACAGTGTATGTGCGTATCTGCAATGACTGCATGAGAATAGTCAATAAGATTACAATTTTCCTGCAATGTTTGTCATTCTTCTCAGCTGTAAATGATTTGGAGTAAAGATTTACTTCCTATAAACAGAGCATCACTAAATTTCTGCTACATTAGGCTAGACCTACTAAGCAGTTTCGGCAATTCGAATTCTGTTAAAGTAGCATTAACATGATTCACAATGTCAATATTTGCTTATGTGTAAATGAAGTCTCAAGATTGGCTGCTTCATTTTACATTTAGTTCATTTAAAGGGAAACTATCACACTAAAAAGGTAATCTGATCTACAGGCAGCATGCCATACAGCAAAAGGAGCTGAGCAGGTTGAATCTATTTTAGCTGGAAAAGATTCTGGATAACAGTTATTTAATTGATCCTCTGATCAGATGATGATGCTACGCAGCTAAGGTTAATTTAGAATGGGAATTGTTAATCATCCCCGCATGGTGCGAATTGTAATGTTAGCTCTCAGCAATTCTGTCCCGTGGTTTGTTATGTATTCTTTACCTGGTAATCCAATATCTTGATTATTATATACCTTGTCCAGTCCAGTATTGTCTAGTTAGTTCTTGTCAGTGTTTTTAATTCCAGAAGTTCTTGTATGTTTCTTTTCTGGTTATTGCTACTGGTTAGTCTTTCTCGTTCTTTCTTGTCTAGTTCAAGTTTCATACAACCAGGTTTACTGCAATATAGCCACTACTAACCTTAAAAAAACCAATACTAATAGCTGCCTATGACACTGGAGACATCAATAGGCACCTAGAACTGGTGCGCCCTATTGCACCCTAAATATACAAATTCCCAAATATATGTAAATTCTAACACATTTCTTTCCCGGGTCAGTATGGGAATTCCTCAGGGGAAGATATACAATGCATAATAAAAGTTACCCAAAGTAGCGTAGACTAAACGGAAAAACACCACAACATATCTGTTAGTCCACAAAGTATGTAAATGCTCCAAATGAAAAGGTAGATCAAAAAACACACACATGTATTCCCAAAGCAATGGATAGCATAGCGGTGTCTGTGCAGCGGGGGTAATAACAAAAGGCATTAGCACTATATAATGAGATCCTACCCACTCTCAGAGTTCCACATGGGGCATGATATGGGACTTATATGATAATTCCTTTTAATTATACACCTGAATACAACTATCTGAATAGCAAAAGGGCACTAGTTTGCAGTGTCTCCATCCATAGTAAGCAGAAGCGCTTGTGACTACGCTCTGCCTGCAACAGCTCACAGTTCCAGTGTCTGACATCATTACTGCTACCTTTTGTTTCTTTCTGGATTACTCTTTAGATACATTTGCAGTCACTCAGTCGCCTTTTTTATTAAATATTTTTTTTTAAAAGTTTTTGTTTTAAAGTCCGTGAATAATCTTTTTTTTTTTGACTATCCATTTTGGGCTAAAAGGCTTGAGGCAGCCGAACATCCTTTATTGTTAGTTCAATTTTTTTGTTGTCCTTTATTAATGGTGATTCCACTGAAGTATTGCTTCTTAGGGAGGATGCAGAGACAAAAATACTATTTTTGCAACAGGGGCCCAGTAGATAAGGGGCCCGATGTCACCTTAAAGGCAACCCATCATGTTGAAAATGCACCAAACTGGCAAAAAGGGGAAAAGAGTATTTTTTGTTAACCCTAGAAGCATGCGTTTTAAAAAATTTCTATTTAAATCTGGGGGGCCTTTTTGGCCCCCCTGACAAATTAGAAAAACAAACCCCTTAAAAAACTTTCACAAGTTTTTTCCAAAAATGCCAACAAAAATAAAGGGGACAATATTTAATTTAATTTTTTAAGAAAACACCAAAAATCTTTTTTTTCCAAATTTCATGCAAAAAAAAAAACACACAAAAATGCATGAAATCATAGAAAACAGCGCAGCTCATTTTTTTTTTAAAACTTTTTTTTTCTTTTAAAATTTATTTTCCCAAACTTTTTTGACATGTTATTTTTTCAGAAGAGTGTTCTTTAAAACAGTTTCCTTAAAAGGGGAAACAATATCGTTCAATTTTCCCTTCTATTTTTCTTGACACATGAAAAAAACGCTTTTTTTTTCTTTCTCCGGTTGGAATAATCTAAACTGTACCCCCACCCCTTTTAAATTGCTTTTTTAGTTTGCTTTGGAAAGTTAAAGTCGTTTCGCTCTATCATGTTTGGGCATTCAAGTTCATGACAAAGGCCTTCTAAAAGCGTCTTGCCTTCCTCTGTGCATGAAAATCCGGGAGAGTTTCGAAAAAATATAAATAATTTTAGGGTGCTACTAAGCATATTGAAAATAGCTACGGGCCAGTTTTTTTTTGCCTTTTAAGGGAATATTCTCCCCCCATCCACCCCATTTTATTACACCCCCCTTTTGTTGCATTTAATGCAGGATGTTTCGGAAATTTTTGGGTTTATTGCTGTCAACACTGCAATCGTGAGCAGGGTATGAGTAAAATTACAGATTTTCCTTCTTCGCCTTGTAAGATACCAAGTCGCTTTGTTATTAAATCCAAAGACCTCTCTAAAGTGCCCCTAAAAAAATTGTGTTTGAGGTGCTGGAATTTCTCGTCTTTTGCTTTTATCCCAAAAAAAGGAAATAGCTTTTGCAAGCAGAAAATTGCCTATTTTCAACATTGGTAAAATAAGGGCCATGGTGATGTTTCTCCCCAATTGAATTTTGGACAGCAAGAGTTTTTATTTCCCCCCAGATCCTTCGTAGGGTCACCAACCTCTTTGCCACAGATTTTTCCTTTTATCCCAAAAAAAATTTTGCAAAAACACAAACCAAAATTTTTATTCGTATTGGCGGGCTGCGGGGCATTATTGATGAATTTGCAGCCCCTTAAACGGTACAGTTGCTCACAAACAGAACATTAGTAATAGGTTTAAGTTTTGTGAAATTTTTTGTAAAAATGTTCCAGATATAACTGATGGGGGCTAATTTGTCTTTTCAAACCCCCCAAAATTTCCTTTTCATCAAAGCGAAATTTTCAAAATTTCCTCAATCTGCCCCGACATTGTCGCCTTATGGGGTTGATCAAAAAGTGGGTCAAAATAATTCTCGTATTGGGATCATACGATTTTTGAACCCCCCCAGCAGGAAAAGTCCAATTATGCATAAAGTTTTCCCTTTTGAAATTTTTCCAGGACTTATTTTTGCAAAGCGATAGTCTTGCTTCTAGGTTTGAACAAATAGGGCCCCCTTCCAAATTTCCGAAAAATAATACGAATACATCTTTAGGGTAAAGTAACTGGGTTTTCCCCCAGCTCCCTGTCTCACAATATTGTTATTAAAAGGGCCACTAAGTAGGAACTGTCCCAAAAAACATTCGTTTTGGAGTTTACTTTTCACTTCTTGAGGATCCACAAAATTCACTTCTTTATCATCAACGAATACGGAGAAGATTTTGATTGTTGGGGGCAATTCTTCTCAACAAAATAGTTTACTTTTATCACGCTTTGAAACATAATCGCTTTTAAACTTGGGGGTCGAACTTGGGGAAGACGGCCATTGCTGACAGATGTTAGAAAATGAAACAATTTTTCCCCCTCAACAGCTTTCTTAACAGGTCCCCTTTACAAATTTGCTCACTGTATCTGTCCCATCTCCTTATCACACTCCACGTGTTCAGAGGACCCCGAGGGGATGTCATGGCCTTATCACCCCAAAAATCATATACACCTACGTTTTTATCCCCAACCCCGGCCCCTCCACCCCCATTACTGAGTACAAATAAAATAACTTGAACACAAACACTTCTGAAACATGATAAAAAAAGCGGGGGGCCTAAAAAGGCCCCCAAATTTGTACGATGTAGTTTTTCACCCAAAAAAGCATTGTTACACATAAGCCAAAAAAAAAATGAATGAACAACTGGTTTTCAACAATTAAAAACTTAGGAATACCTGATTTTTAAAAAATTTTAAATAAAGAATTAGCAGGAAAAAAGCAAAAAAGTAAGCATTGGGGGGCCAAAAAAGGGCCCCCCAAAATGCATTCAAAGGGGTTAAAAAACTTTCAGAAAAAACTTTTTCAATTAAACCCTTAAACCTTTTCTCATTTGGTCCCGTGCATGGTTTCCCACTTTTGTTGACAGCCTTTCCTTTATGAGTGTGCTTATAGAAATAGTTTTGAACCACAGGTAAGGACCGCCCACTCGACTCAAGTCCAGATTAAGAAAAGATTTAAATGTGTGAACTCTGGATTTTGGAGTCCAAAGGGTGGTTCTACACAGTGATCAACAGCCTTTCCTTTATTAGCTTGCATTTAGCAATAGCTTTCCCAAAAAAATTTGGGCTCATAAGGGCCCCGATTTAAAAGAATTAAATGAATAAAATACAAATTAAACTTTAATTTTTTTTCACCCCAAACCTTTTTCAAACTCAGTTCGCTCAGTTCCTACTGGTTTTTTCCACACTACCCCGGAGATTGATCTGCATTTTTCCCCTTGACAGTTTTCCCTTTAAAAAGGGGTTTTCCCTGAAAGCATTTAATCCTTTGGGTTTGGGCCTGCTTTTTGCGTTCAGTGTGTTCTAAAGGGGGTGTGAATGATTTGGGTTTGAAAATACATATCAGGGGACCCATGGCTTTACTTTACCATGCCCCTTTTTCCACATGGGACTCACTCTAGTTTAAACAATGGGCCCGTTTAAAGCTTAAGTAGCTTCAATTTTTGAGTGGGTTTGCCCCTTCGCCCTTTTACAAAGGTGTCCTAAGTTTAAATCCCTGCAGGAACCAAATGTGGATTTTTGATCTCTCAATGCCCATACCTGATTGGGGATTCTTTTTTCCTTTTATTTATTTGAAATGTTTGACTAATTATAAGTAGTACTGAGGGGAGGGTTTTAAATGACGGGAACTGGGGATAACACTCGCTCAGCAGTGAGTATTGTGTTACTAAACAGGGAAAACTGACAGGGTGCCCCCAAGGAGAGATGATGTCTAAACATGTGCGGTCAGAACTGAGGAGCTCGTCACTGGTCATTTCCCCTGGAGACGAGCTGTACTCCAGGGGCGTCGCTAGGCAGGTTTATTCGGGACTCGTGCCCCGAATAAATTGCCTACTGCCCCGAATCTTTCCTTCCCTGGCCGGCCCTCATTCACTAACAGTAACGCGGTGCCGCATTGTTGTTCTCTGAGAACCAACGATGCGGCGTGGCCAGCTACTGTATTCATTATGCGTCGCTTCCTGTAGGCTGCGCACGGCGCAGGGTCAGGAGGAGAGAGGAGCGTACATCCCATACTGACGGCTGTGTGCTGGGGCTGTCTGTAGGAGAGGAGGAGGAGCAAGACTGCAGCGAGACACGGGTGTCGGCTCCTCCTCCTCCTGCAGCCAGAGAGTCCCGGGCGTCGGCTCCTCTTCCTCCTGCAGCCAGAGAGCCCCAGGCATCGGTTCCTCCTCCTGCTAGTCACTGATAGTCCGAGCAGAGCTGCCGGCCTATACAGGAGATTGCAGGTCAGTGTAACAGGGTGGAGGTGTATATACTGGGGACTGCTGGTCACAGGGTGGAGGTGTATATACTGGGGCTGCTGGTCACAGGGTGGAGGTTTTATATACTGGGGGTGCAGGTCACAGGGTGGGCTGTATATACTGGGGGTGCAGGTCACAGGGTGGAGGTTTGTATTATACTGGGGCTGCAGGTCACAGGGTGGAGGTGTATATACTGGGGGCTCCCGGTTCACAGGATGGGGTGTATATATGGTGGCTGCGGGCCCACAGGGTGGAGGTGTTTTTTATACTGGGGGCTGCTGGTCACTGTGTGGAGGTGTAGATACTGGGGCTCAGGTCACGGGTGGAGGTGTATATACTGGGGGCTCCCAGGTCACGGGGGAGGTGTATATACTGGTAGCTGCAGGTCACTGTCACAGGGTGGAGGTGTATATACTGGGAGCTGCTGGTCACTGTCACAGGGTGGAGGTGTATATACTGGGGGCTGCAGGTCACTGTCACAGGGTGGAGGTGTATATACTGGGGGATGCTGGTTACTGTCACTGGGTGGAGGTGTTTATACTGGGCGCTGCTGGTCACTGTCACTGGGTGGAGGTGTATATACTGGGAGCTGCAGGTCACTGTCACAGGGTGGAGGTCTATACTGAGGACTTCTAGTTAGGCAGGTTCAAAGCTGGGTATAAGTGACAATGATATGTCTGGGGAGCCAATACATTTAACTGTCAGCTCTCTGGGTCACCTTGACCTACAGAACTGACAGTCTACAGTTATATTGATTAGCTCAGTCATGGGTCAGTATTGTATATCTGACCCATAGAGATAATCAGTATAACTGTGGATATATACAGCTACCTAAGAGGGGGGCATTAGTAAAACTACCCCCGGGGTTATATACTCTCAGGAGGGGGGGGGGGGATAATTATGTCTACTGGGGGATTATATACATCTGGACATTTCTATGTGAAATTTCAGAAAATTTGTGCCCGAAACCCATTTTTATCTGTAAAAAAAAATTTTGCCGCTCCGATGTGTCAGAAAAATACTGGTGAACACCCCCATATGAGCAAAAAAGTAACAGAGGGCGGGCCCCGGATGTTTTGGGCCTAGCAAGCCCCCGCTGTCTTATGGGCACTAAGGGAGCGCTGAAACAAAATGGTCCAGAATTTTTTAAATGATGAATTTGAAAAATTTTTTTTTTATTTAATTTGCAAGCTTCCAACACAGTTTTTCTTGTGGGTAAAACCCCTTTTAAGAGATTTTTAACTAATAGATTTTTATTAAAATGTTGAGTGAGAATTTATGTTAATAAATTTTAGGGATTATTAGACTCCCTTTAGTGAAGCTATTGAATCACTTGGTAAAGAACCTAAACATCTCTGAAGCTGGTCAAAGGGGCAATTTTAGGCTTTAGTGCCCCGGAACCCCAAATTTATTTTAGTGCGCCCCTTCACTTTCATGTATTTTGGCAAAAATGTTTTTTAAGGGTTTTTCCCTGTTTTTTTTTTAATACCCCTTTTTGCCTTTCCCTGTGCACTAAACCAACCCACTGCATGTTCCAGCAACACATGACGAGCACCGAAAGGGGGCTACACTAAACATTGGAAGCCCCCATGTAATGCAGGTAGGTGGTGGATCCGCTGGGTTACAAGAGATGACTATAACCATGCCGAGGAGCAGAGTTTAAGGAGCCCTCCAGTATTGACCAGAGCATGCCGAAAGACGGGTTGGACTTGGCTGCGGGAGACTCCTACCCCAGACATGGCTGCTCGCGGTGACAGGCGAAGTGCTAGCAAGGAAGCAGGTAGAGTTGTGAATGGGTAAAAGGCACGGAGGGCAGGGCAGGTGGCAGGAAAAGCATAGTCAGTAGTCCATAAGCAAAGGTCAAACCAGGAGATCACAACAGCAAGATACAGGACTCAAACTAAGGCCCAGGAACAGCAATAACTGGCAGAGAGCAGAGGTGCCTTGAGAAAGCCCCAGGTGAATTGCAATAAGTTCCTAGGAAAGCTGGATGCTGCACGCTGGCCCGTTAACCCCAGTATCACAGAGATTAATATGTTTCCAGTGTAGAAATATTACCTTTTTGGGCTATGTAGCACACATAGCCCAAAAAGCATAATATTCTCATTTAGGAGAGGCACAATAAAGCCTTGAATACTTCCCTAAAATTTAAATATTCAAATAAGTTCAAGGAAAGAGACCGAGGACTCCAGCTATTACTAGAAACATTCCTGAAAGTCATATCAAACCCATTAACGAGACCCTGAAACATGATTTGAAATTTAAAACCAAGCCAGTTATACATCTGCAGACAGCTGGTCAAAGATAATTCAAGACTTTAGTGCTACACTGGAAACATATTGATCTCAGTGATGCTTCCTCACATATGGGCTAAATCAACCAATTGAAATCCATAGTACTTACAAAACAATGTTCATGTTACACAATCATATGACCAGCACCAAAACCCCCTGATTCTGGTCTTACTCAGCTCAGATAACTTATATGTCAACTTTTACACATACTGTACTGTATTTTACAAACAGTATTGTAAGTTTGGGTGCAGTTTGTGATCAGCTCTACCTTCAGAATGCTGGAAACATGATAAAGGTCTGGACGGAGTTTTACATTCCTAGATTTATTTGTTGTCTATAAATCCACATAACTTTGACAAAAAAAACAAAAACAAATTAAGATTGCAGCTTAGATCAAAGTGCTGCTCCTCTCTATGCTCAGTTGTGAATTCAGTTGTATTAATTAAATGATTACACAAGAAAATCCCCCATGGACATTATTAAGCCAGGGGAACATATTATGTTGAAATATTGAAGGTAAGCCATCTAAAACTCTAATTAAATTGAAATAAAATCAGCACACACAATAAATTATGAAAACTAAGCCTGAATCTGGAAATATTTTAGAAATTAATGATATAATATGGAATATCAATTAATACGTGGTAAGAACTCTCCAGTTGTGGGATAATTAATGTGATTTACATAGTATTAGATCGTTCTATTAGAGAATCCTGATAGAGTTCAGACAAGGAGAACATCTCAGCTTTTATCTTGCTACACTGAATCAAATGCTAAAATTAAGTTCATACATAGCTGATTGAATTATAAACCGAAAAGTTGCAGTGAGATCTGTCAGATCTGCACCAATCTGCGAGGATTCTGTTTTAAATGTCCCTTTTTAAAGGAAAAAAAAAAAAAAAAAAACATACCATTCCCCTTACCTTTCCCCTGATGATCCAGTGGTAAAGCCTCACCACAAGAGCACCAGGGGGTCTCGTATTCAAAGATGATCATGTGAAGAGAGAAGTCACATTCAACCTATTAAATAGCCTTGAAACATGACAAGAAATTTGTATCCAAGTCAGTTAACCGTCTGCAGACACCTATTTTGGGGTATATATAATTTTATATATAGAATATGTACACTAGACGAAGACTTTAAGGAAGCGGCTACACACATAGAGATAAGATTGATGCAGAGGGGATACAATAAAAAGGATATCAACAAAGCTAAAAATAAAGCTAGTCAAATGACACAAGAAGAGCTACCCTCAGATAACAAGAAAAATCAGGATTATAGGAAAGATAAAGTCACGTTCTCCACTAGGTACAGTAGAAATTTCAATGACATTAAATCTATTTTCAGAAGAAATATCAATATTCTGCGACAGGATGAAAAATTAGCTGAGATCCTTGACAAGGTAATTCAGGTGGTACCGAGAAGAGGAAGAACCCTGGGTAATACTATATCTCCCAGTGTGTACATCCCTAAACAGGAAAATATGGGAAAAATTCACAAAAGGATTTTTTAAAATTTGGGGGAGCTCGCTGCAACGCCTGTGATAAGCCTTTTAAAACCATGGAATTTACAGATACCCAAAATCAGCACAAGTATGATATACGACAATTTATAAATTGTAACAGTCATCATTTAATATATATCATAGAATGTACAATATGTCAAAAAAAGTATGTGGGAAGTACCATTAGAAAACTTAAAACCCGTATTATGGAACATGTCTCTAGCATAAGGAAAAAACAGGGACAGATGTCAGGGGCAGCGAAACATTTTCTAGATTGCCATGATGCAGATCTGTCGTGTTTCATGTTTTATGCCATAGAAACAGTCCCACGACCCTACAGAGGTGGCAATTGGACGAAAGTAATTAGAAGAAAGGAGGTACAGTGGATAATGAGATTGGGCACTAGGAGACCTGAAGGTCTCAAATATCGAACAGACATGCTATATTTTTATTAAAGTTTATCATGTAGAACTAATACATATATATATCTATTTAAACATGTACCATCGAGATTAATAAGTATCCTCTTGTTATTTGTATAGCCCAGTAATATAGCACACTACATCATATATTAATCCTATAGTGCTTTATTTCCAATGAGTCACTGGAAAGGGTTAATGTTTAGTGCTTTAACTACCAGTATTGTTGTGATTGGTTTTAACATAGTTTTATAAGACAGGTGTGGAGTACGATGCAATAACAGTGAATAACAGTGAACAAGGGCGGACTGCCCGAAACGCGTTTGTTTCATCACCTGTGTGAACGAGTATTGTTGCCGTAGTGCTGTTTTAATTGTCTGCAATAAATACAGTAGTTTTACCGGAACCGGACTCGGAGTATTTGGTGGCGCAGGTTCCGACAGGGATCAACGCCAGGATATCCGTTTGCATTCTGCTGTATTCCCGCTCGGCTGGCGGTGAGCCCAGAAGGGTGGACTGCGACGAAAGGATCCTCGGCAAGATGAAATAGACAAGTCCGCTGGAAGGTGAGCTGTACTTTTTGTATTAGATATGTCTAAAGTCCCTCACTTAGCCAGCCCATAAACTCCTCTACACTGAAGAGGGGAAAACATCCCAAATCAGCAGTCTACATATGGGCAACTGGCTTGGACTTAAAATCCTAGTCATGTTTAAAGACTCTACCAATGAAGGAAATAATTATTTGATCCCTTGATGATTGTGTAAGGTTTCCCACTGACAAAGAAATGAACAGTCTATAATTTTAGGCGTAGGTTAATTTTAACATTGAGAGAGAGACTATCCAAAATAAAATCCAGAAATTCAAATTGTATAAAATATATAAATTTATTTGCATTTTGCGGAGAGAAATAAGTATTTGATCCCCAAAGCTCCTAATCAACTTATGTGCATTGAAGACAGCGTTCTTAAATAGCGACCTTTATAAAAGACTCCTGTCCACAGACTCAATCAGTCAGACTCTAACCTCTCTAACATGGGTAAGACCAAAGACCTTTCTAAGGATGTTAAGGACAACATCAAGGACAAGATCACAGACTCTGGGTGAGAAGGAGACAACTGTTGGTGCAATAGTAAGAAAATGGAAGAAATACAAAATGACTGTCAATCGACATCGATCTGGGGCACCATGCAAAATCTCACCTTGTGGGCTTGCCAGTCTCCAGACCTTAGTCCCATAGAAAACTTATGAAGGGAGTTGAAGCTCTGAGTTGCCAAGCGACAGCCTCATAATCTTAATGATTTAGAGATGATCTGCAAAGAGGAGTGGACCAAAATTCCTCCTGACATGTGGGCAAACTTCATCATCAACTACAAACTGCTGTGCTTGCCAACAAGGGTTTTGCCACCAAGTATTAAGTCTTGTTTGCCAGAGGTATCAAATACTTACTTCTCACTGCAAAATGAAAATACATTTATATTATTGATACAATGTGATTTTCTGGATTTTATTTTGGATATTCTATCTCTCAAGGTTAAAATTAACCTACCCTTAAAATGATAGACTGTTCATGTCTTTGTCAGTGGGCAAACTTACACAAACTTAATATATATATATATATATAATTAACTTATCATATAGATAATTATATATTCTATATATATATATTATATATTATATTCTATATATTATCTTAAACTTATATCACCACAAATGATGTGTAGTATTGTGCAAATGTTTTTGGCAGGTGTGAGAAAATGCTGCAAAGTAAGAATGCCTAATGTCAATAGTTTATTTTTATTAATTAACTAAATCCAAAGTGAATGAACATAAGAGAAATCTAAATCAAATCGATATTTGGTGTGTCTGCCCATTGCCTTCAATAAACATCTTTAAGGTACATTTGCACACAGTTTATGAAGTAACTTGACAGGGAGGTTGTTCCCAACATCTTAGAGATCTGAACACAGACCTTCGGTGGATGTAGGCTTGCTCAAAAACTTTGATCTCTTCAAATAATCCCAGACAAACTCGATGTTGAGATCAGAGATCTGCAGCACCATACCATCACTTCCCGGACTGTTTATGCTGAAGATAGTTGGCTGTATGTTTGGGATCATTGTCCTGCTGCCAAATAAAGTTGGATCATGATGGAAGGTGTCTGACTGGCAGCATTTTTGCTGAATTTTTTCCACAGCTGCCTAAAACCTTTCCACAGTACTGAATATGAATAACACCAATAGAATGTACATCTTGTCCCACAAAATAAAAGCCCTCAAACATCTATGTAGGTGGAAAAATAAAAAAGTTATGGAGGAAAGAACAATTCCACTTTCATAAAATAGTGAGTATAAAATAAAATTTTTATCTTTTAGCAAGTCTTGTGGATCCTTACATCGCCATCATTTAAGAGATAACCTATTGTCTTTTACACTGCACCTAATTACTCTACAGGCTATAAAAACTATGATAACTAAGCAGTATGGGCATAAGTCACATGGCCAAAGGCACAGGTGACTCATCTACCGAAAACAGTATTTACGATAGCTCCAATCATTTTACAGTTTTACATTTTAAGTTTGCACACTTGCTCCATTGATGTGAAAATGATTGATTGACTAGAAATTATTTGTCAGCAGCTGGGATGTAACTAGAATTTATAGGGCTCCATAGCAAAATGAGATGACAATAAACTAAAACAGCAGCATATGTAGCAATAATTAAATGGGTTATCTGAGAGTTAAATGATTTCATAGAACACTATAAACAGCATTTATATGGACAAATATAGATATTCCACTACCTTCTTGTGTTGCTTATTCATCTATCAGAAGATCAGTGAAACTTCCTGGTTGTGGGAGGGTCTGTAGTTCTCCAGCAGCTCTTTCCTACAAGTCCCGGAATCCATTAAAGTGACAATCAAGGACTTCTCTGCACCTGCGCCTCATTCTCTTATTCAGCTCCGCCTGGTACACCAATACATCATCATTCTCAGACATGTACACCTCATGCCCCTGCATCTCTGCTCCACTTCACTTCCTGGTTGCCTGCAGCAGACTGTGTGTAGTACTGTGCACCAAACAGTTTTGTAACATGGTAAAAAAAACATTCTTTCCTCATCTATAATATATGTAATACATCTAAAAATATATATAATTTGGTTTATATATTTCTATGTATGTACTGTACATCCACCACAGCAGGGACACAGCTATCCCATCATTGTAACGCTGATTGCTGTGGGGAATGTGCATCACCCAGCTCTCCTGTACACCGGATAGCCTATCTAGCATCAAAGAAAGGTGGGAAATGTCACATCCCCCACAGCAATCGTTTTTTTATCATTGGAAAGCTGTGTGCCTGCTGTAGTGCATTTGGGGATCTCCCTGCACCCGTGATGTCACGTGCACTCATTCTTTACCCTGGCACCCCCTACCTATAAAGGGCACTTTTTTTTTT